>LGSM01000612.1:0-17047 GCA_001314345.1 Phytophthora multivora | reverse complement strand
GTGGACTTCGGTTCCTTCAAAGGAGAAGCACTGGAAGTGAGCGGGGGCGCAGCAATAGCCTCCGACATGTGACCTGTCCGCGGAAAATTTCGTTCTGACGGACCGCCAGTGACGGTGATCATCGATTGAAGAAAGTCGAACATTCAAGCTCACTTCACAGTCAGTTCCCTCCACAGTCAACTGCATAATCCATGGCATGTACAGTGTAGTACTAATGCTTACATGCATAACACAGCTACAGGTACAGAGGTAGCAACGAAGGAGACGAAGCATTCAGTCCGTGCTCAGGCGCTCGGCGTGGAATCAAATTTCAGAAATAAGTGAAAATATGAAATTCACTGAAAATTACCAAACAGGTACATGTATTACCGGTATACACGGTACAATTTTTCATGAGCTTGTGGACAATTTACAAATCACTAAAATTGCTAGGTACAGTAGTGGTACAGTTGCAACACTGGTAACCGCAATTAGTCTCACCGACACTAATTTGTGTAAGTCTTTATTTTTCTTCTTATTACCATATTATTATGGTAAAGCATACATGCACAGTTCCTTTACTGTTCCTGAAGCTTTAGGTTCACAGCTTGCGAGTTGGAAATGATTTGCTCGGCAGCTCGACGGACACTGCGCTGCCATTCAACTCGAACAGTGTCCACTCTGGCCATTAGCTGGACGTTCACCAGCGACATACTACCGAGAACTAGTGCAGCGAACCAAGCGGATTTAGACGAGACGTCTTCGTTCAGTTCCGTGCACGTTTTTTTCAACTCGGTGGTTGCTTGTTCTTGTTTTTGCAGCTTCTGCTGTGTTGATTCCAGTAGCGTCGTCAATTATTCCACCCCTTCGCCCAGTAAATGCTGCTCCACGACCGGCAATTCCTCCATTCCACACTGATCTTCCTTCACATGTGCACTGAAAAGCACAAGATCTTCCACGACCACGCCAGAGCTTCCTTTGTATCGCGGATACCAGTCGCCATCTCCATCACCTCCACCATATCCACGAGATCTCGAACAGTGTTTTGTATCTCCTTCTCCCCCTGCAGACGGGTTTCATCGCGGAAGGTAGCCTCCAAGCACACGAGAGTGCCGTGCAAGCGCCAGAGCGAGCGCTTGGAGGCTGCGTTGCGCTCGATACTCGCTGTTTCTTTCCTTCCGGCGCTGAGAGCAGAGCCCGACCAACGTCTGTCTCCAACGTCCTTCCGACTCGACGGCTGCAACTGAGAACACTTCAAAGCGCCTAGTTCTGGGCTTTCAGCCGCGTTATCTTCTGCTTCTTTCGCCGCGGGTTCGGTAAGACTGTCATGTCCAAGAGTCCTGCGAGGTCATCCGGCAATACAACTCCTTCGCCGTTCCCGGCGTTTAATTGCGGTTCTTCCTCCTCGTGTGGACGCTTGCGCTCAGAGAAACCCATACCTTCCCCAGACAAGTACCCGAAGAAAACAACGCTGCATCTTTTTTGATCGCCAAAGTATAGTCAGTCAAGGAGATCTCGAAATGCACCGGCCCGTGACGCCTCCTGTTGAGTAATTTCACGAACTGCGAGTTAGATATCCTTGCCAATAGATTAAAGTCTGACTCACAAAAACCCCTCCAGCGTCGCCATAATGTCCAGCAGCGAAGCGCGAACAGATTCGTCACAAGAATCCACTTGTGCGCACATACGCAACGCACTGCATGACTCCCTGGCCCGTTCCTGAATGGATTGTTGCTGCGACTCCAAGTCGTTGACCTTCTCCAATAGTCTTCTGCACTTCTCATCGGCAGCAGCATGGCACTGTTTTACAAACATCTGCAGGGCTTCCTTCTCTCCAACTTGGACAATCAGTGCGTTATCCCCGTCAGCATCTTCACGAGACGGCTGGCCAATGCTTTGGTGTTCCTGTTTGACTTGCTGCTCCGTGAGAGTCTCGTTTTGAAGCTTCAGCGTTTCGATCTCGGCCTGCATTTCATCTATCAGCTTCATGTGCTTGGTCTCCAGCTTTCTCGACTCCGCATACTCCTTCTGTACGTTCGCCAGCTCCTCACACAAGTATATCATACTCTGCTGAGTCGCTGGCAGCTCTGACGCATCCTGCTGCAACCGGGTAACCTGGTTTTCAAGCTTATCCTTCTGGGCTTCGATGGAAATCACCTTCTTCTGAGCCTCTTCCAGCTCCTGGCCAAGCTCCTCCAGCCGCATCGCCTTCTCCGAGACTGAATCCATCGTGGAGCTGAACTTCGCGTACAGGATCTTGAGCTCCTCTTTCCGCTGCTTGCTCTTCGCCATCTCCTTGCCAGCAGCCTTTAACGTTGCAGCCATCTTGGCCTCCCTGGTCTTGGAAGCTTGCAGTTGTTCCTGAAGGTTCCTGATCTCTTCTTCCTGCTGCAATTTAATCTTAGAGTCACTTTGGTCCTTCAGCTCACGCAGCTTCTGATTCTGTCCCTTCAAATCTGCGTTCTCCTCCTGAGCACGTTCCAGCTCGTGTCGTATATTCTGTATCGTCTCCTTCATCTCCTTCTCCATGTTCTTCTTCTCCAACACCAGCTTCTCAACCTCTTCGTTGGGCACTCCATGACTCAAGTGTAGCAGCTTCTCCTGGTCTGCTCGGAGCGAAGACAGCTCCAGCTCCTTCTCCCTCTCCGCAGCCCTCTTCTGAGCCAACTGCGTCTCCAGTTCCACCACTCGGTCGTCCATGAGCTGCTTCTCCATGGCTTCGAAGAGCTCCGTCTCCTGTCTGCGGCTAGAAATCTCCTTCACGCAGTCCGCAGTATCTTCCTGCAGCCAAAGAGCCCACTGTAGCAGCTGCTTCTTGCTCTCCACCTCCTTCTCCAGTGTCTTCACCTCCACATTCGTCACGAGGCCGCTCACGACGCGCTGTAGCTCCTGATTCTCCACTTTCTGAGTCTTTTCTTCCAGTTGCGTACTCAGAAACTTCAACTTCGCTTGCCACAGCTCGCAGCTCTGCAGGAACCTGTCCATCTCAGTCCTATGGCGTACTGTAAGGCTTACATCCCTAGCTTGTTCTGGTTCTGAAGGTTTTCGACGGGCTTCCTGCAGCTTCTGGGCAAAATCTTGCTTCTGCTCCTGTAGCTCCTTCTCCTTCTGCCTATAGACACGCGCCATGTCGTCTTCGAGGTCTCGTACGCTGCGCTGGATCTGCGATAAATGCTCGCCAAGTGTTTCCTTGTCCTTTAGGAGCTGTTTGTTCTCGTCCCGAAGCGACTGCGCCACAATTCGCAGCGTGTTGTCGCGTACGTCGTCCCCAGGAGAAAGTCTGGCCTTCTTCACGTCGTCAGTGGCGCTGCTGGGCGAGCGAGGGCGCTTGGGCGAGCGCGAAGACGGCGACGAGGCCTCCCCCATGTTTTTGGCGCGCACTGTTCGGGTTTGAAAAACAAATGAACGATATTTTATGTCGTATAAAATATGGGATGCTGACAGAAGTTACCGTGGTTGATTAAGTTACATGTAGTAATAAAGATTTTGGGCGGTAGTACATGTAACAGTTCTCAAAATGCATATTATATGTATTGTATTGTTTCAAGGATAATACTACTTATCACAAAAAAAGTAGTACTACAATAATGGGACATGTAACAAAAGTTAAAGCAAACGTCAAATTATAAGGCACATATACTGTTGCAAGTTGCACTCAGATCTGCTTAGAACTCAAGCACCAGAAGCCAGTCATTGTCGACACCTCCAGTCGAAGGAGGCGTGAAGTCGATACGCGTGGCGTCGCCGCTCTCCGGGACGCGCACCGTCGAGGCGGCCGTGTACTGCCCGTCGCGAGGTGAGAACCAGCGCGCGTTTCCAGTGCGGACACCCGATCCGTTGTCGAGCTGCAGAGCGAACGAGTCGCCGTGGCCCGTGTAGACGTAGTAGCGATCGCGGTTCTTCGACGCCAGGATAGAGATGTAGCGCGTGCCTTCGTACGTGTTGACTGACTTTCCCGTAAGGCCGCTAGGACTGGAGAGAATCTCACGCGCAGGCTCAAGTATCTCGAGAACAGATGTAGTGAGGTTCTGGAGCGGTTTCGTGACGTATTGGATCTGGGTCGCGCCTTCGAAGAAGATGTCCTCGCGCCACGAACCGGACGCGTTCTGGTTGATCTGTGGGTCGTAGTAGTCGGCGTCGCTTACGAGATCAGCTCTGGGCTCGTACATCTGCCAGACGCTGTTGGCGCCGTATGTGAAACCCGACGCGCCGCCGTAGACGCCGTGGTACAGACCCGTTCGGACCTCCGAGGAGTTCCAAATAGGACGCGCTAAACTGAAGCTGTCGTGCGCGCCTTCGTAGTGGTTCTCAAGGTCTAGAACGGGCCCAGTGAACCGGTCTCGCATATTGGCAATCAGCTCGTAGTTTTTAGTGGAGTCCCAACCCACAGCAGGAGTGAACTTAGACGTTGGGTCGGGTGTAGAGTGGCCGGACTGCACGGCATCGATAGACATCCGGTCTTCTTCATCGCCCAGCATGTTGTGGCCATAGGGTTCCGGGGTAACTTCAGGCTTGACGATCCAACCGGCCGTCGGGTGGTAGATCACGACCGCCTCGTAGTTTTGCGTCTTCTCCGACTCCTTCAGGCCTGCGCGCATACTGGCCCACACAGAAGAAGTGTCTTCAATCGGAGCGAGAAGAGACGGCAAGTCCTGGTCCGGATCTTCCGCGTACGCCGCCTGAACCTTCGAAATGTTCCACGACCACAAGACGTTGGAGTCACCGCCGAGGATCTTCGGAAGGCCAGGGTACCGGTTGCCAACGTACTTGCCCCATTCGTACGCGTTCGACTCGTTGAAGACCGGCGTCGTGCTGTGCCAACCGCCGTTCACGTACATACCCCACGTCGGCACGAGGGCCATCAGGATGCCGTAGCTCGCGGCCAGGTCCACCGTCCAGTCCACCAGCTCGAAGTACGCGTCGTTCGGCTTCGTCGGGTCCGAGTTGTTGAACGGCAGGTCTCCATAGAAGTTGGGGCGGGTCGTACCGTCCAGCTCGGAAACCAGAACGGTCTGCACCACGTTGTAGCCTTGTTCGGCGCGCGTCTTGAGGTAGAAGTCGATGGACGTCTTGTTGAGGCGGTGGATGAGCTCCCAAGCCGTGTCGGCTTGCCAGAAGAACGGTTCTTCCGAGGCGGTGCGGTACAGGTATCGGCCGTATCGTGGCGCGGTGATGGCGAGGTTGTGCCAGGACGGATCTGCAGCGGACGTGGTGCCTGTGAGGCCCAGCGAGAGCAGGCCAGCGACCGCGGCTTGAATCTTCATCGCTGTTAAGAGTTAGTCGGGTCAGACAAGTTGCGTCTTCGGCAAATCGGAGAATGGAGAGAAGATCAGGAAACTTGCTTTCTCCGAGGCTTTGTCAAGGCAGAGGTCATCGCGACGGACGATCGCGGGACAAACAGCTTCAAGTTCATCAAAGATCTGTGGTTGAGCATGAAGTTGAGGATGTCACGGGATCGATTTATTGCTGTCGACGAAACGAGTCACCAACGGGGCTTTGGTGCTCATCATGTTGCGTAGAGAATTGCTTTTAAAGGCTGTCATGCATGTTTCAGGAGCGTCGAGGCTCGAAGTTCGAGCACCGAAATGCAAACAAAACTACTGGTAGATTACCGGTACACCCGGCTTCAAAGATCCTGCGGTGTTGAAGCTGTTTCACCAGCTGTGGCCAGCGCAGAGTCATCAGCAATGCAGCAATGCGTGTCCGGTTCTGCCCTCGAAGTGCGTGGTTGAAGTCTACAGTGCAGCTTCACGCAAAAGCTGTGCATGTATGCTGTAGCCAACGTACAGTACCGGTACATGTCCTCGGTATCCGTAGTCGACAACGCCAGTTTGAAAACGACCGACTAGCCAAAATCGAGTCCGCGTGTACGATGTTCAGCTACCTGTAGGTTTGCCAAACATGTACACAGTGCTCGGTATAGCTTTTATTTGAGACAGCAAAGGTGAGCAACGTACTACACACGTGTAGTCTTTTGCGGTGATGATGCATATCCCACATGCCGCATAATCGATTCTGTTGACCACGTCGCCAGTGCTTGGTGTATGAAGCCGGGAATGGCAGGCATTACACAAGACGAGATTGCGGCAATTTCGTTGAGCCGAGGCGCATGGAAAATTCGTCTTCAGTTTCATCACTTGATTCACTTGATGCAGTTGAGAGCCAATTCTTTTAGATCCCATTCCACGCGGTTGTCATTCTGCAATTTCCATCCTCCTAGTCTGCCGTTTAATATGAAGATTCAAGCCGCTCTCGCCGGTCTGTTGGCTTTGACTGGTCTGGCCAGCCCCGCCGCAGCTGAAGACTCGTCATGGCACAACCTCGCCATCTCCGCGCCTCACTACGGACGGTACCTGTACCGCACCGCCTCGGAAGAACCGTTCTTCTGGCAAGCCGACACGGCTTGGGAGCTCATGCACCGCCTCAACAAGACGTCCATCGACTTCTACCTCAAGACGCGCGCCGAGCAAGGCTACAACGTGGTGCAGACCGTCGTGATCTCGGAGCTGAACGGTACGACCCGCTCCAACTTCTATGGAGACCTGCCGTTCAACAACTCGGACCCGTCGAAGCCGAACGAGGAGTACTTCGAGCTGGTGGACTGGACGGTGGACCTGGCCGCGAGTTACGGTATCTTGATCGCTCTTGTGCCGACGTGGGGGATGTACGTGAATGGCGGCTGGCACAGTACGGAACGTATTTTCAACGAGTCAAACGCGTACGAGTGGGGTCAGTACATCGGAAACCGGTACCCTGGTCTTCCGAAGATCCTGGGCGGTGACTCGAACGCTCTGTGGTCGTGGAACGTCTCTGAAGTCCAAGCCGCCTACGCAGAGGACCCGGACCAAGATCTGCCTTCGCTTCTCGCTCCTATCGAAGACACGTCGTCTGTGTGGGCGAGCATGCTGCACGGTCTAAAGGACTCGGAAATTCAGCACGGCTACGACTCGTTGGTGCTGTACCACCCGACCAATAGCTGGATCGTCAAGCCCGAAGTGACGCCCGATCCGTACGGCCACGTCATGCTGCCGAACGAGGAAGACCGCGTGTCCATCGACGCCGTTCAATCCGGTCACGCCACGCCGGACCCTACGTCCAAGTTCACGCCGATCGCCGGTTGGGACTCGACCAAGAACTACGAGTGCATCCACGAGATGCGCGACAAGTTCACAGGTCCCGTTCTCGACCTGGAGAACCACTACGAAGGCGCACACGACAGCTTCGACCTGTCGCGTCCCATCTGGAACGCCTCGTACATCCGTACGGGTCTGTACCACGGCGTGTACGGCGGCGCCTCGGGCTTCACGTACGGCGCCAACAGCGTCTGGCAGATGTACGAGCCTCGTTCCGACCTGCTTCGTGACAGCGACTGGTACCCGGCTCAGATCAACCAGAACACGTCCGGCTCATGGCGCAAGGACATCTACTTCGAAGGCGCGACGCAGATCCAATACGTCACGAAACCGCTCCAGAACCTCACTACATCTGTTCTCGAGACACTTGAGCCTGCGCGTGAGATCCTCAGAAGCCCGAGCGGCCACACGGGCAAGTCGGTCAACACGTACGAAGGCACGCGCTACATTTCGATCCTCGCGTCCCAGAGCCGTGACCGGTACTACGTGTACACCGGCCACGGCGACTCGTTCGCTCTGCAGCTCGACAACGGATCGGGTGTCCGTTCTGGCAGCTCTCGATGGTTCTCGCCTCGTGACGGCCAGTACACTGCGAACGCGACGGTGGACGTCCCGGAGAGCGGCAACGCTACTGCGATCGACTTCACGCCTCCTTCGACTGGCGGTGTTGACAATGACTGGCTTCTGGTGCTTGAGTTCTAAGTGCTTGTTACTACAGTTAAAATCGCGCGCTCAAACACGTTTTTTTTAGTGAAAACGAATGCGCGAGGTAAGCAACGTTGTTGATTTGCTCAACTTTTGATAGTCGCGAGTAACAGAAGCAGGAGTAGAGCATTACAACAAACGAAGAGTATCATCACGCAGCGCGTTAGCATGAGCTGATACCAGAAGTTGAACAGCACTTGATTCCCTGCGCCTTTAACGACTGCTGAGCGTGGAGTCGACAGGAGATTTGCCCAGGCTTCGGATCGGATCCCGCGGCTACGTCGCGTTGAAGTCGCCTCTTTATCGTCATCAGCTGTCAACACTTCAACAACAGCATTCGCGTCGTGGATGCAGTGCCAATGCAAATCCTGTGCTTTTGTTACCTCCTTCCCGGGCGGTTCCATTGCATTCGACCTTAATTAACGTCATTCTTCAATTTCTCCTCTGTCTACGAACGATGAAGATCCAAGCTGCAGTCGCCGGCCTGTTGTCGCTCATAGGCCCCGCGACGGCAGCCGATCCGTCTTGGAAAGACCTCGCCATCTCTGCGCCTCGGTACGGCCGGTACCTCACGCGCACCGCCTCAAACGCGCCCTTCTTCTGGCAGGCCGACACGGCGTGGGAATTGACGCACAGACTGAACAAAACGTCCATCGACCTGTACCTGAAGACTCGCGCTGAACAAGGCTTCAACGTCATCCAGACGGTCGTCATCGCGGAGTTGAACGGCACCACACGCGCCAACTTCTACGGGGACCTCCCGTACAACAACTCGGACACGACGCAGCCGAACGACGCGTACTTCGAGCTCATTGACTGGACAGTGGATCTGGCTGCGAGCTACGGGCTTCTAGTCGCTCTCGTCCCGGCGTGGGGCCGCTGGATCAATGGCGGTTGGCACGGGGACGAGACGTCGATCTTCAACGAGTCCACTGCGTACGAGTGGGGCAAGTACCTCGGTGACCGTTATCCCGGTCTCCCGAAGATCCTAGGCGGCGACTCCGACTGCCTCTGGCCGCGGAATACAAGCGCTGCCATGGGTTCGTACGCAACGGACCCGAACGTGGACCCTGCGACTCTGTTGGGACCTATTGAAAACACGACGGACATCTGGACAAGCATGTACTCCGGTGTTGAAGACGCCGAGACGGCGCAAGGCTACAAGCCAGTGATTCTGTTCCACCCCACCGCTGGCTGGATCTCTCGACCTGAGAATACGCCGGAGGCGTACGCGCACTGGATGCTGCCAACGGAGGAATTCCGCGTCTCCATTAACGGCGCGCAGTCCGGTCACGCCGTTCCCGCGGCGCTGGGCGGTTTCACGCCGTACACGACGTGGGATTCGACCAAGAACTACAACCTCATCGCTACCATGCGCGATTCCTTCACCGGTCCGGTTCTCGACCTTGAAAACCACTACGAAGGAGCTCACTACAACTTCAAAACGTCGTTTCCTATCTGGAACGCGTCAGAGGTCCGCACGGGCCTCTACGCCGGCGTTTACGGCGGTGCCGCCGGCTTCACGTACGGCGCCAACAGTGTCTGGCAGATGTACGAACCTGCAGCTGATCTCCTCCGTGCAAGCGACTACTACTCCCCTGCAGCGAGTCAGAACGCCTCGGGTTCTTGGCGCGAGGATATCCTCTTCGAAGGAGCCACTCAGATCCAGTATGTCACTAAACCGCTTCAGAATTTCTCGACTGAAGCTCTGGAACAGCTGGAACCTGCTCGCGAGCTTCTCGGAAGTCCCAGCGGATACTTGGACACGGCAGTGAACGCGTTCGAAGGCACCAGATACATCTCCGTCCTGGCGTCGGAGTCCCGCGACCGCTACTTCGCGTACACGGGCCATGGCGACTCGTTCAGCCTGAAACTAGGCAATGGTTCCGAACGCCTGGGAGAAGCTCGCTGGTTCTCCCCTCGTGACGGCCTGTACTACGCGAACTCTACCATCACCGTTCCTGCTACCGGTAATGGTACACGCGTGGACTTCACTCCACCGTCAAGCGGTGGCGTTGACAATGACTGGCTTCTAGTACTCGAGTTTTAAAGTCGATATATATGTTCGTGTTAAAATAACAGATAAAAAAAAACAATACGTACGCAGTCACTGCTCAGGTAGATCGCCCAGTATACACTCGGACGTCACCAAAGCTGGTCCTAGCACGATTGACACGTCTTTGAGCTTCCCAAGTACCCGAAGCACCGGACTAACCAGATCGATGTTGGGTTCAATCCGAATAACTCGTCCGTTACTTTCGTCGAAGAGGAATGTCATCGTACAGTTGCAGTCGATACGTTGACCCAAGAGTTTTTTGTTGATAACGGACTTCCCTTTCCCTCCTTTCGGAGCCGTGAGATGAGGGAGGACACATCGTACTGTGAACTCCGTAATGGTGACACTGAGTGTGGCAACAGCCGACACGACACCAGCAGTCACAGTCTCAACTCGCTTGAGCTCGAGATGGGGCTCCTCGAAATACAGCGAGTAGCGTCTCCACTGGTCCATGAGTGCGTTAACCCCCCGTAATTCGCCCATGGCTACATCATGTACGAACGCTTTCTGCAGGAACTCAAGGCTCTTTCGAGTATCGGTGTGTTTCAACATCTCTTCCGTACTGGCCAACCGCCAGGGGGATCGAAATCCGTCTTCAAGGAGACGAAAGACTTCTCCAATGATCGTCCACGGGCTTTGGTTGGTTCTCCGTTCGAATCGGATGCTTCGTCGCTTGAGTTTCAGGCCTTGAATCTCCTCTCCCAGTCGCTGGTTTTGATGCTGTAGCTCGCGTTTCCTGTTCAGTTGTTTGTTCCGGTATCGCGCTTGGTTCGCTCGGCATTGCTCGCGTCGAAGCGCCTGCTTGTCGGTGAGCGCCGGCGTCGTCTTGGGCTCGAGCCTCGGGCTTGCGGTGCTCGACTCTTCCGTCATGATGGACATTGACCGCTTCCGAAGCGTGAGACGCGTCGATTCGTCTGCGGAAGACGAGGGGCCAAGATCAGAGCGGGCTGGGGAGAGATCAGATTCGATGGTGCTGGGCGTCACGAGCTCGCTGACTTTCATATTCGGTTCAAGCAAAAGGTTTATTTAGGTCTGAAGCGGGAGTTTGCGTTCACAAGACCATACTCCTTTGCGTTCGGAGTGGTTTATTGCAGAGTGAGTAAGCTCTCTAATGTTGGAGTCCAACTGCACGAAAGAGCTCTCCTCCTGAACTTCGATGGTCTGCACATCTGCAAAGCCTGATGGAGCTTCAACTGCACCAAATGCTTGAACCGTATTGGTTGTCAAACGAACCGGACGGATACCAGAGACGACCCGACTCGAGTATTGAGCGGCGCTCGAAGGTCGCTCCTCACCGACAAGTGCGTCGTGCCGCCGATCCTCCATAATCAAACAACGGTGTTTACTTAAGTAATGCTGTGTGGAGTGATCCGTAGATTGCGGGCAGCAAAGCCAATCGCCCCGAACGTCCAAGAGGGCGTGGTACACGCTGCAGCGTCATGTGAAGACGTATGTATCCATTTTAAATTGATTTCACAAGAAAAACCGCTGTACACTTCGATCTTGCTGCTCACTCATTGATGCAGTACAGGAGAGTTTAGTACAGGAAGTACCAACAGATACTGTCGCGTTGGAGTGTACAGTGACAGTATGCAAGCCGCCGTTGAATCTCTGCTTGTGTGTAAATATGTTGTCATATATATGTATGTATATTATTTCCTCAATTCGTAGGTTGCCGTTCGAGTGCTCGCATGGTTTCTTTTCGGGCAGACAACTTCGTAAAACTCTGCAATCCGATGCAAACACACAAGCAGGCCATTCCCTACGGGCTCACGGCACGCTGCTACTGAAATGAGGGCGACAAAAAGTCCACTTGGACTTCGTCACAAAGTTTGCTGATTTCCGAGTCGAGCCGAATCGAAGTTGCGCTGAGTCAGCCGCTGGGGCACGTAAAAATGGTGCCGCCACTACGTCATGCACATACATGTATAGCGCACGTGCTGGGCAGTTCTGCAAGCAACGTGTCCTAACACGACCATGCCAGTGGTACGTGTACTTACACCTTGCTTTAGGGATCGATCCAATATCTGATTTTATTCAGCATTTTATCCACAATTTTGATATGAAGAAACCAAAACTATTTATTTTGGTTTCTTGGATTTTATTGTTATAACAGCTTACAATTTTACATTTTAACGTGACAAAAACTGCTTTACCGGTACATGTTAATATAAACAACTTTTAAGTTAAAAACAAACAGATTTGTGTCAAAAAGTCGCAGTACAGTACCGGTATGTAGCATAAAGAAACACAATGAACATTTGTATTTGACAATACTTTCACAACGCTTTGACATCAAAAGTGCTTGTCCTGTTCAACAGTCCAAGCTCAGTTTACGAAAGGAGTAACCCAATAACCCACACTGCGGCTTAGTCACGCAGGCTACGCCGTCCCGCCGTCAGCGGAATGCACTCCTTGTACACCTGCCACGAGTAGTCGTTCTTCAAGAAGCGCACGCCCAGCCAGTACCAGTACAGCGTGCACGTGCCCTTGCACGACGAGTAGTCCACCGTGTAGTCCTTACCCGGGAACTTTTCGTGGCAGTTCTCGCCATCCAGCACCATCGTATCGTCCAGCCACACCTCGCACGGACCGTCGTGCGTGTAACCGGTGGAGCGCATGGCGTTGCCGGCCGGAATGGGCTGAGGTGTGCCCTTAGGGTCGGTGAAGCCGCACTTGAAGTCGGCACCGTCCGTGACCGGGTACTTCGCGTTGTCCATGAAGTCGCGAAGGGACTTGTAGCCGTTCTCGGTACGCCAAGCAGTGAAATCCTCCTGGGTTGTAAAGCCTTCGTTCTCGAGGAAAGCGAGCGGGTTGTACTTAGTCTCCTTGTCGTTCGTCGTCCATTGAGGCTCCGGTAGCAGGACAATCTGGTGGGCATCAGCAGTGGGGGCCAGGAGCGCCATACTCGACAGGGTCGAAGCGACAGCGAGGGTTGACACGAGAGAGGAAACCATCGGGAACAAGATGAGTCGGAATTGGAAGTCGGACGGCAAAACGCGAAATGGTCACGGCGACTGGCGCTAACGAACAGGCTCGACAGAATTTTTTGGTGTGGACGACTAGCGATCGCCTCGATTCTCCATAGATTTTAAAGTGAGATTAGCAATTGATCGCGAGCTGGGACTGCTTGGAAAGCATACGGTTTTGCATTAAGTTACGATATACTATGTCCTTTTATACTTTATGAATATTAGGATTCTTCTTCTTTGTAAAGCGTACTGGCGTGTTGTTCGTAGGAGAAACCAGGAAATAATAACCTGTCAAATATTAATCGTAATGTTGTATTAGCATTTTGCGACTACAAGTTCTGCATCGTTATTATCGTATTGAAAATTCGCTCTTGCACTAATAATTGGTAAGAACAGGCACTAGACATGTACTTGCACGCTTACGGCGTGAATTTGCCATCGAAATGTCGTGCTAGTTCCACGAGTGCCAAAAGGCACCGATAGTAATGCACTTGCGAATGCTGCAATGAACACAGCAGATCATCTTCAAAGATAGGCACGACTCCAGGTCAGTCACTTGGCCACCTACCAGATGATGAAACTTGTGAAGCACTGGCAATTCATGTCATGGACATGTACACTGCTGGAACGTGCGGCTTGAACATGAAGTGAGACCTCTGTGTGCGTCAATTGGATGAAATGATATATCGTTTTTCTAGTTTAAAAAAATATATGACGGTTTGTTGTTCGTAAGCAAGGTACATTTGTACGTGTACCGACAAAAATGCGGTGTTGTGCTTTGAAAGTTTGTCGGTCAGCGGCTTTTAACGCTCGGATTACGCCAAAGCAGTGGACAAAATCAGTTGCGGACCGCACCAATTTGCTGTCATGCTTTCAGCAGATTTGAAGCGTTACACACTATCAAATAAAGAAGCAGTTCGGGATTTGTATCCTCTTCTTTTTTAAGATTTTCAAGACACAGTAAACAATTCACTTTGTTTTTAAAGTAACATTCATTGTAGCGGGATGCATGCGATTGCTTGTTTTAGTAACTATAACGCTATAACGTTCTTCTTCTTCCAATGTTTCTCTCAAAGATATTATACTCTTGTTGTCCGCCTTACATCATGCAAGACATGAAAAAAAAAATCGGCTGTTGTTAAAGACGAACAACCCAAAAAAGCATATTTTTAAGTACATACGGGTACTGTCAACGTCTGCAGAGCTCGAGGTCTTGGTTGGGTCTTGATTGATATTGGAATCGGCACTATTAACACGAGCATGTATGGCCCATTATCCTTCGCTCGCGGCCGCAATCTGCATGGTACTGGAGAACCAAGGCACTGAGTCATGCCTTCAAAGCTTAGAACAAATCTGCACCGGGAATTCACCATCATTTCGTTGGATAGCTCGATTTCACCGTGGAATGGACAACCACACGATCGATTGTGTCTGCAGTCCAGCGTGCTTCATTTTCTCTTCTGCCGTTTCATCCAGAACTGACGTCCCCGATGGTTTCCTCTCTTGTATCAACGCTCGCAGTCGCTTCGACCCTGTCGAGTATTGCGCTCCTGGCCCCCACCGCTGACGCCCACCAGATCGTTCTGTTGCCGGAGCCTCAATGGACGACGAACGACAAGGACACCAAGTACAACCCGCTCGCTTTCCTTGAGAACCAGGGCTTTAAGACCCAGGAAGACTTCACCGCTTGGCGCAATGAAAACAACTACAAGTCCCTTCGCGACTTCATGGACAACGCCAAGTACACAGTCACGGACGGTGCCGACTTCTCTTGTGGTTTTACCGACCCCAAGGGCACGCCGCAGCCCATTCCGGCCGGCAACGCCATGCGCTCCACCGGTTACACGCACGACGGTCCGTGCGAGGTGTGGCTTGACGATACGATGGTGCTGGATGGAGACAACTGTCACGAGAAGTTCCCGGGTAAGGACTACACGGTGGACTACTCGTCGTGCAAGGGCACGTGCACGCTTCGCTGGTACTGGCTGGGTGTCCGCTTCCTGAAAAACTCCTACTCGTGGCAGGTGTACAAGAACTGTATCCCGTTGACCGGTTCAGGAGAAGCGGCGGGATCGACGGCGGTGTCGATGACGGGATCCGGATCCCAGAAGAACCTTCGCAACTAATTTAGGTTGCATTTCCTGTCGTCTAGAAAGGATTCTGGTCAGCTCGAAAGGAAGAGTTGAGCCAAACCAACCCTGTCTAAATTGCACTGCATAGATTGAGTATTTCAACAAAAAGTACTTGGTGGTTTGAACGTGAGATTGACAGCTAAACGCTAAAGGGGGTACGAAGCGACTCTGAATGCGCTCCTAACGACATCCACTCGGACAGATTTCTTCGATTGGGCCATGCCTCAAAGCGCGACTTGAGAACAGTCTTCACTTACTTACGCAGCTTGCGCTGTCCCCACGTCGAAGGCGAACCCCAGGCCGACGGAGAGTTGGCAGAAGGCGTCCCCCACGTCGTCGGGGAGTCCGCGGAGGGGTTATTCCACGTCTCCGGAGAATTTGTGGACGGGGTCTCAGGTGCTGGCGTCGCCTGAGTCGCCGTACCAGACTCCGAATTCACGGTCCTTGACTCCGTCTCGCCCGACCCAGCTGGCGCTGTTCCGGTCTCCGTTCCTCCCGATCCGGACAGCGGGATGCACTCCTTGTACACTTGCCATGAGTACTGATTCTTCAAGAAGCGGATGCCCAGCCAGTACCAGCGAAGCGTGCACGTGCCCTTGCACGACGAGTAGTCCACCGTGTAGTCCTTACCCGGGAACTTTTCGTGGCAGTTCTCGCCATCCAGCACCATCGTATCGTCAAACCACACCTCGCACGGACCGTCGTGCGTGTAACCGGTGGAGCGCATGGCGTTGCCGGCCGGAATGGGCTGAGGCGTGCCCTTAGGGTCGGTAAAACCACAAGAGAAGTCGGCACCGTCCGTGACTGTGTACTTCGCGTTATCCATGAAGTCGCGAAGGGACTTGTAGTTGTTTTCATTGCGCCAAGCGGTGAAGTCTTCCTGGGTCTTAAAGCCGTGGTTCTCAAGAAAGCGAGCGGGTTGTACTTGGTGTCCTTGTCGTTCGTCGTCCATTGAGGTTCCGGCAGTAGCACGATCTGGTGAGCTTCAGCTGTAGAGCCAAGCAGGGCTAAGCTCGACAGTGTTGAAGCAACTGCGAAAGTCAGCGCGAAGGAGTGAACCATTGGAACAAATAAGGGTCTTGTGACTGGCGGACGGACGGCAAAAAGCAAAGTAGAAGCAACTAAGGAACTTTAGCGCACATGTACATGTAGCTGGTTAATAGCTACCAGCCGTGGTCTACAATGGTCTACAACTTCTTCTGTTCGTCTTGAATTAGGCTTCCAACTCGTCATGTTTCTCCATGATCTGAAAAAGAGATTTGAAATTCAAGGTTTCGACAAAATCACGGTAAAAATCTCAAGTACAATTGTACAATTTACAAGTTCGCAAGCTTGTCGCCTGCAGAGCCCCACAAATAATACAGTACATGTATTTGCAAGAATTTATCAGCGCTACCAGTAAAGATCTTTACAAAACTTAGGTACCCCGAAAACCAGTGTACCGTATTGCTATCCTCACTCACGCTAAGCTGTGCGTAAAGAACTTGGCATTGGTATTCCAGTGCGCTACGATGTGGGAACGGTAAAGGGGCTGCTATGACGCTCCTAAAGTCAACCACTGCACTACTACTGCAGTACTTGGCTGAAGACTTTCACGTGGCCTGTCAACGAACAGAAAGGTCCCGTCAACATACAAAACCTTGAATCTTTCCACAAACCCGGGCGTTGGTTATTAAAAGCAGCTTTTACAGGGCCGTTTCGTACACCAAAAACAACACAGCGGATAGCGAATAATGTTTTAATACATTGTACAGTACAAAATTCAAGTGCCTACAGAAAACGACAAGCAATAAGGCCCGTACAAGTGTTATTTCGATGCGAAAATGGAAAACACAAAACGTTTGGCCCTTTAACCCTTGCATCCGTTCCTTCACTCAATTCCTGCCACCAATGACCCGAAACTATTTTATGCTGTTAAGCATTAATTGGGAGTATTTCAGCCAACGACACACAAACACAAAGGCCGGGACGCCGAGGAACAAGCTTTACGGTATCCGCGTAACACGTATTTGCTTGAATGTTGAGGTGCTTAACAATTTATGATCGATGCCTAAAAGAAGCCCTTCGACT
>LGSM01000611.1:0-17722 GCA_001314345.1 Phytophthora multivora | reverse complement strand
GCGCCGTATGGATCAGGAGCAAATTAAGGAGTGGCAGAAGGGACTCAACAAGCTCATGAAAAAGTTCAAGTCGAAGAAGGCTCCAAGCATCACATACGAGTAGGCAAGCAGTTCCTAGAGTGTCAAGTGCAGAACAAGCTACATGTCCAACTTGAAGATAGCACGTTCAATTCGCTAAAGCGAATAACACTGCTTTCTCTACGACGGTCTTTGTCTCTCTTTAGCATTGTGTGTAAGTTTTGACAGCCCGAACTCATTACGACGTGTAGTGATTCGTCCGATTCCCTCGGCAGCCGACCACCAGACGACGGACGGTGTCTTTGTACGCAAAAGCACCTCCACTATCTGCTCCAGCCCTTCCAGTGGGCAAATACAGCAGCCCAAGACGCTGCTTCACACTGAACTCCCGACGCAAAATACTGCTACTTGGAACGATCTGCTCGCGCATTTGTAAGACGACCGACCACCAGGGAGCCAAATACAAGCGACTGGCTTGGATGTGCTGTTCACGCGGCGAGTTCTTGTCACTATGAGCTAGACAGAGCACAATCCCTCATTCTCTCGAAGGAGGTGGCTCAGCATCAATATGACCTGGTCCTCATGGGCGTCTACTGCTCGGAAGGAGTAATGGACTGCGCCGTCTCGCTCACACACGCTGTGAATGGTCTCCCGTGTGGAATCTACCCGGTAGGCGCGTTCTTGGGAGCCTGTGCCATCTTCCTACGCGACTACCTGAACATCACGAAGACCGACCCGTACACAGAGACCATGTGCCACAACTTTTCGAGCCACGCCGACCCAGGCATCAACAAACTCACTGCTTTTTACACGGGACCAGCGCAACCGCTCGCCGTTTGCGCTCATGATCATGGCGCTGGGCATGAGCTTCGGTCCTCATCTGTTCACGTATCTGGTACACGTTCCTGGTCCGGCGAAGCAACTTCTTAATCGAACGCAGTCCAACCGTTTAATTGCTGGGCTGATATGGTGAAGCCTCGGAAACCGCTTTAATCAAATCTATGAGAGGTTTCACAGGCAGTGATACGTTTTGGTCCATGAGAGGACGCGTCCGTTGCCGGTATCATTGACGTTGGTTACTTAGGCTTCTCAAGCTCTGGCAGGTGGACTCCATCGTGGAGCCGTTGATGGTCATAGACACGAGCACAAACTCTTCATTCGCATCGCCATCTTTGACCCACTATTCAATTTGCCTTCTCCCTCGTACCAGCAACAATTGCTCAAGTCGTCGATCTTCAGTATGGAGTCGAGCTACACAGCTACCACCCAACCGGTCATCGATATTTCTAACAAATCGAACGGGACTTACGCCCAGTACGCAGACACGCCGTACTCCCCGCGCCAGATCGACCGCTGCGAGCGCTCGCTGCACCACACGAACCGCAGCCAATACGACCGCGACGAAGACCATTACAAGAAATGGTTCGTGACCAAGAACCCCCACCTTCGCGAGTGCTACTCGGAGTTTCTCGGCACCTTCGTCATGATCTCGTTCGGCATGGGCGTTAACAACCAAGTCGTCCTTTCAGGGGAAAAAGAAGGCACGTGGCTCAGCATCAACATGGCGTGGGGGATCGCCGTGCTCATGGGCGTTTATTGCTCGGAAGGCGTGAGTGGCGCCCATATGAACCCATCGGTCACGCTGGCCCACGCCGTCTACGGCCGGCTCGCCTGGCGCAAGGTGCCGGGCTACGTAGTGGCGCAGTTCCTCGGAGCTTTTGTTGGAGCTTTCGCGATCTACCTGCTCGACTACCAACGTCTACACAAAGCTGACCCGAACAAAGAGACCATGTACCACAACTTCGCGACCCACCCGAACCCGGAGATCAGCAACCTTACCGCTTTCTACACGGAACTGTTGGCAACAGCAATGCTTCTGCTATGCGTATACGCCATCACGGACCAGCGCAACCGTTCGCCCGGCACCGTCGGTACGCCGTTCGCCTTCGCGCTTATGATCATGGCGCTCGGTATGAGTTTCGGAATGAACACGGGCTACGCGATGAACCCTGCTCGAGATTTTGCGCCTCGCCTCCTCACCTTCGTCGCGGGCTACGGCTCCAAGGTCTTCACGGAGAACAGCTGCTACTTCTTGATCCCAATGTTCGCCCCGCTCATCGGTGGCGTAATTGGTGCCGGGGCGTACGAGCTCCTTGTGCAAGTGCAGCACCCACATGACCCATCCGAATACTAAACGGCCTATTGGTCGAAGTACCTCCGAGAGAATGAGGCGAGAACCAGCACAGCGGACCGGTTGACCTTGCAAATAGCTCGTACGCATAGATTAAACCCCATGTCAACAGAGATCACATTTATTCTGTATTGTGTGGACTTGGCAATCATCCCGTGATGACAACGTGCTTACCATTCGGGCGTAGTAGTACGGACTACCGCAACAAGCATGGTAATCATGTGCGATACGATTAACGGTTGATGCGCCACGTCACGTGAGATACGATCAACGGTTGATGCGCCACGTGATCCACTTCAGCTCCAACCGACCGACGATCGCCTTTAACCGTAGTCGTCATTCCCCAAGTCACCGGCGCAACACACAAACATGACAGCGCCAACTCAACCGTTCCCGACCCGTAAGGTGCGTATCAGCAACATCGACGACGTCTCCAGCGGATCGACAGACCCGACGCCGTACGCCGATTTCTCTGCGGCCGCGTACACGCCCGACCCGCACGTCCCCATTATCGATCGCGAGTCTTCTCAATACATCCAGGCGGACTATCGGCCGTCCGCAGATACAAAACGCCGACTATTTGTCACGAATAGTACGCATCTGCGTGAATGCCTGGCCGAGTTCCTGGCCACGGTCTTGGCCATCGCCTTCGGTCTCGGAGGGATAGCTCAAAGCGCTCTTTGGAGCGGAGGAGGCGACACGATGACTGTCAGTATCGGCTGGGGCGTGGCGGTGATGCTCGGTACATTCGTCGCGGACAGCGTAAGCGGCGCGCAGATCATCTCCGTCATCACGGTCACGAACGCCGTGTACGGCCGCATGCCGTGGTGGAAAGTCCCGGGCTACATGCTCGCCCAGATGCTCGGTGCGTTCGTGGGCGCCGCTCTCATCTACGTTCTGAACGCGCAGAAGATCCGACGTGAGGACCCGAACCAGGAGACGATGTACAAGCTCTTCATCACGTACGCGCGCGACGGCGTCTCGAACTACACCGCCTTCTACACCGAAGTGTTGGCCTGCGCGTGCATCATGCTGGCGTCGTATGCTATTAAGGACAAGCGTAACCGCTGGCCGGGGAACCGAGGCACGCCGTTCGCTTTGGCGCTGCTGGTTACTGCCATTTCATGTGCGTTTAGCACGAATTCAGGTCTAGGCATGAGCCCCAACCGGGACTTCGGCCCTCGCCTCTTCACGTACATCATCGGCTATCACATGGTCTTCACGGAGGACTCGTACTACTTCTGGATCCCGATCGTGGCGCCGCTTATCGGAGGAATCATAGGCGGTGGACTCTACATCCTCTTGGTTGAGATGCAGCACCCGGAACTCCCGCAAAAGACTACCGGTAGTACGGATCGAGAACGACTTCTTGAGAGTGTGTAGACGACAGTAACTGAGCATTAAATACCTACAAATCTGGATGTAGAACGCTAAGAGAGATGCTTTTAGAACTTTACTTGATATTCTTCAATCGACTTGTGAGCTGTTTTGCTTGTGGTGCGTGTGGATAGAGCAGAGTTCGTCAATATCATTTGGCTGTTGGGGTCTGTAGATACCCGCCACATAACGACCCCTTGATAACAACACATGATACTGCATCGCAGCACCACGTGATGGCGGCAAACGCATTGTTTTCCTCCTGGGCGTTTGTCGCAAAACCACAGTACGTGGCATTTCATGAATATGGCCACATTGTTCTTAAGTGTTGAAATCAGAGGACCATCTGGAATTAGACTTCACCCTCAAAGAGCAGCATAAAGGCTCCGAAGTCTACCTCAATTGCCATAGGAACCTCATTTCGCTTAGCATCTGCCTTGCCGGCTCTTCCTTTCGTCTCCTCAGCTTAGTATGTCGGTTCATTCTCCCTTTCACCGTCTTCAAACCACTTCACAACTGTTCAAGTCATGGAGGAGCCGAGCTTCGTCAACAGCGGCCAATACGTCAGCGACCTCATCGAGAGATCGGGTCACCACAGCGGAGGGAAGACGCCAAAGTTAACGCGCTACCCGTCGACCCCACACACGCCAATGCATCGCCGGCCAGGCCAGGCGGCGTACAATTTCGCCAATACCCCGTACACCCCGCGACGCGTCCCTCGCACTACCTCAATGCATTCCGTTCTCCACCAGACGAACCGAAGTCAGATTTGGCTCGTAGATGATACCACACGGAAGCTGCCGATCGTACTGAAGAGTGTGCATCTACGGGAGTGCCTGGCCGAGTTCCTAGGCACGTTCACGCTCTGTGTCTTCGGCCTCGGAGTGAACAACCAAGTCGCACTGTCGAAGGAAGCTAACGGGTCGTGGCTGAGTATCAATATCTGCTGGGGCATCGCGCTGCTTATGGGCGTGTACATCTCGGAAGGCATCAGTGGCGCGCACTTAAACACCGCCGTGACCTTCACGCACGCCATGTTTGGTCGAATTCCGTGGTGGAAACTACCAGGCTACGCTTTCGCGCAGACGTTCGGCGCGTTTGTCGGCGCTGCAATGATCTACATCTATCAGTACCAGAACATCATGGAGGAGGATCCACACAAATTGACGTTGCAAGCCAACTTCGCGACGTACCCGAACGAGAAAATCTCGAATCTCACAGCGTTCTACAGCGAGGCGTTGGCTACTGGTTTGCTGCTGTTGGCGATCTACGCCATCACTGATGAGCGGAACCGAGGAGCTGGCACTGTTGGCACGCCGTTCGCCTTTGCGATGCTCTTCATGGGGCTGGGCATGGCGTTTGGGATGAACACGGGATACGCCTTGAACCCAGCACGGGACTTTGGCCCGCGACTGCTGACGTACTGCGCAGGCTTTGGCTCCAAGGTGTTTAGCAGCGATAACTACTACTTTTGGATCCCTATCTTCGCTCCGATGCTGGGCGGTGTGATCGGAGCTGGCGCGTACATTTTGCTGGTGCAAATTCAGCACGACGTTGAAGAGGACGAGGAGGAAGTGTAGAGATGAAGGTAGGTTTGAGTGGCATTTTTATAGGAATCCAGAACTAGTTTTTCAGAATTGCAGACAGTTTTCTTTCTTTTTTTGATAGTATAGTCAAATATTTGTTTTATGTTTCCTAAGATAAATGAAGAAGACAACGTCGAATGCATGTTGTAGACATTTCATCCCTTCGTCTATTAGGTGTTACTACAGATACAGATTCAAGGACCGCCTGTTACTAGAACACCTGCCGCGTATGCCGTTTCCAGGCCACTTACTCATGAAAACAGGACGACCCAGCTGTCGAAAACGCTCCACAGCGGCGCCGTATCATCGGGCAGAGCCGGCAAGCTCCACATAGATCATCACATGTTGAAGTGTCGCTGCTGATGAACTTCTCAAAAAAAACTCCTGTTCTCACTGTGTTTTGGCTCTACAACCTTTGGCTCCCCTCATTATTCGTTTCTCCATCGCCAAAGAACATCAACATCCCTGCCACGCCGCCATGGAGGAAGCAAGCTTCGTGCAAAGCGGCGATATCTTCTCGCTCACCGATAAATCCGGCTACCAGATTCCCTACTACAACACCAAGTCGGGAGGAGCACCTGGAGCAGGAGCAAACATCGGGCACCGTCGACGGATACCTCGGTCGTACTCCACCCACTCAATACTGCACGAAACGAACCGTAGTCACGTGTACATCACCGGCAGCGCTCGCGAACACATTCCGTTCGTGACCAAGAGCGTCCACATGCGCGAGTGTCTCGCCGAGTTCCTCGGGACGCTCGTGTTCCTCTGCTTCGGGATCGGCGTAAACAACCAGGTGAACCTCTCGGACGACGCCAACGGGACGTGGCTCAGCGTTAATATGTGCTGGGGCATCGGCGTGCTCATCGGGGTCTACGTTGCCGAGGGTATCAGCGGTGCGCACTTGAACACCGCCGTCACGTTCACCCACGCTGTGTTCGGCCGCTTGCCATGGTGGAAAGTGCCTGGTTACGCTGCTGCTCAAACGATGGGGGCGTTTTGTGCGTCCGCTTTAGTGTACGTGCTGCACTACCAGCGCCTGATGGAGCAGGACCCGAACGGAATGACCACACAAGGGAACTTCGCTACTTATCCAAAGGACAATATCTCCAATCTCACGGCTTTCTACAGCGAGACATTAGGGACGGCACTTTTACTAATGGCCATCTACGCCATCACGGACGAGCGGAACCGAGGCGCAGGCCCCGTTGGTACCCCCTTCGCGTTCGCATTGCTCTTTATGGCGCTAGGAATGGCGCTTGGTATGAACACCGGCTACGCGTTGAACCCGGCCCGGGACTTCGGTCCTCGCCTGTTCACTCTCCTCGCTGGTTACGGCCCCAAAGTCTTTTCTGCCAACGCTCACTACTTCTGGGTCCCGATTGTTGGTCCCCTTGTCGGTGGCGTTATGGGCGCTGGAGCGTATTTCTTCGTCGTGCAGCTACAGGAAGATTCCGAGGAGGAAGAGAGCGAGGGCTCGGTTCTTTAAGTAAATACAATTGGGTGAATAGCTGAATACCTTACTCCTATTGTACGAATGAAGCTGGCGAGACTGACTCAATGCTAGTGAAGCGTGTGATGACGCTGCACTAGTGGAGACGGAGACTTTTTTTTTTCAACAGGAATAGAGATATCTGGACTGGAGATACTGCGAAACGCCGTGGACCCATCTTCGCAGTTCCTGGGGTAGAACGAAAGCTACCTGCAGGCGTTGGGCGATGACCATACCGTCTTCATCCTTAATGTTGGCAATGCCGTATTTCAACAGCCCTAGATGGACGTCGAGCATTTGTGAAGAGCTTGAAAGCTGCTGCGGGTGAGGGAAGCTGTAGGACATACGGAGAAGGAAGGAAAGCAGGTAAGCTATTGACATGACGACCGGGAGAACTATGCGCTGGTAAGCCTTGCCTGAGTCGCTCGAGGTTGGAGAATGTGCTGATACATCGCTTCCAAGGCTGGAATCGCCGTGGCGGTAAGGACACGGTTGTTCGTGTCCTTACAACTTTGCCCAATTGTTTTATTTTGAAAATTACATTTAATGTCAATTTGGTACTAGTACCCAATTTGGCGCTACCCTCAAAACCGGTGTACCGGTCTTCTACCGGTAGCTTCTAGTGGTGTGTCCACCTTTAAATTGAGCAATGAGCACTCTTGATACTGTGTCGGCGGCCCGATCGTGCGAGCAATGAACACCAAATGTTTTACTTGTCTTACAGATACGGCACAGACCTCTGAGTTAGAGCTTTTAAAGCGAGAGAAGTTAGCACTCGACCACTAAGATGCTCTTAGCAAACACATACCCCGCCTTCCATTCTGGAAATCATATTAATGGCAGAGAACCAGCAGAAACCAGCGAGGAAAATCTAGAGCTCCACGATTCAGTGGGATATCGTAGCAGCAACTTGCTGTAGCCGACATTGACAGCAAGCTGGACGACGCGCTGTAAACTCTGGGGTGTGGGCGCACTTGGGGTCTCTCCGTACAGTATTGGGTTGTCTTTGAAGGGTAACAGCCCTTGAAGCTCCACTTCAAAGAGCAACCAGCGGTGATACCAAGGCTGGACGGCACTCATCATCAAGGGAAGACGAGTTAAACCTTCGCGTCATGCCAGGCGGTGCGCGTCATGTCGTCCGAAGCTTTGCACATTGTTTGACAGCACAAAAAACACCGGCTCATAGTGGGACGCATGTGTCGCCGAAAAAAACTAAACTTGGACTTTGTATGGCCAGAGTTGAAGACTCGATCCTGAAGCTGTGAGCGGGGCGCTTCAGAAGGCTCCAAGCGGAAGCGCATCCTCGTCACGATCTACAGCCAAACGCTGCACCAAAGCACCAGCTTTGCCTTATCAGCGTTGTGACCAGCAGTGCGTTGCTCAGCGTGTTAATAGAGCTTAATTCGCCTCTTAATTTGCCGAGCGCCTAACGCAAGCGCGTGGTCGTACCTTGCATTCCTCGTGTGTACGCACCGGCTCACCTTGTGAACCTTGAAGTTCGAGGGGATTTCACTAGAATACAGCGGGTCTGCCCCGGCCCTTGTTGGTCAGTGGCCACTCGTTGTCGGAAACCGAGTCAGCATTTGCACCTGTTCGAGATGAATTTGAGCCACAGTGCTTGGTGCGCAATATCGCCGCGCTTGAACTTAGGCGAGTACCGACCAACTGTACGCGCTTAAACCCGGCCAGGCTGCTTCGATGATACGCTGGTTGGTGACGACAACGAAGTCAAGGACATTACATATTGTACGTCTTCGGGATTTGTACGCTTCTGACCTAGTCGAGCGTTTAATTCACGACGGATTTTGCTTCTGGTTGACTCAGTCGCAGTAAGCCCTGGGCTCCTGGAATTTCGCTCTTGAAACTGGAGCGTATGAGAGCTATTTCTCCCTCTCTTCGATTGTCAATCGTATTTTTCGGCGACCTTCGACTCGAAGTTCGAGGCCAGACTACTGAAACGTATCTACATGTTGTATTTGAAGACTATATAACACCGCGTCAAATTGGTCTCCCTTTTGCCAAACAGGGTAGTCCCACTAGCAGTTTACGCTCCCTCGCACTGTCGCTGCTCGACACGCAAGCTGAAGCTCCTGATGAGTTCACCCCGTCAAAACGAGCCAAGAGTGGTCCGTTGAACTTGTTCAACAGCTCTCGCGCCAGGGATCCGGTTCATCTTCATCTTCCACCACACTCACCTGCAAGAAGAGACGATGTACATCGTGCAAGTGCTCATTCTCCTTTTTGACGCCTTGCGAGCACTCCCATCGCTTGAACCACAATGGCTCCGTTCCCTTCCAACCAAACTCCGAACGTGGCGTCGGCCAACCAAGTGCCGCAGCCTTTCGAAGACCTCGAAGGCAAGCACGACGCCAGCTACATCGATATGCCGACGACCCCTAAAGCCAACCCCGCAGACGTCAAACTCGCGCGTCTGTCCCGTTTTGCCGTGAAGAGCGTGCACCTTCGCGAGTGCTTCGCCGAGTTCCTCGGCACCTTCGTCATGATCCTGTTCGGTATGGGCGTGAATAACCAAGTGACCAACTCCGAGGAGAAGAACGGCACGTGGCTCAGTATCAACATGTGCTGGGGCGTCGGCGTCTTGATCGGAGTTTACTGCACGGAGGGTATCAGCGGAGCCCACTTGAACACGGCCGTGACAATGGCGCACTGTGTGTACGGCCGTCTGCCGTGGTGGAAGGCGCCGGGTTACATGATCGCGCAGGTCTTGGGCGCCTTCTGCGGCGCGTTCGTGATTTGGGTCATGCAATGGCAGAACCTGAACGCTATCGACCCGAACCGGGAGACGACGCAGAGCAGCTTTTCTACTTACCCAAGCGACAACATCTCTAACTACACGGCGTTCTACACCGAGGTGGTCGGTACGGCCATGCTGTTGCTCGGTATCTACGCCATCACGGACCAGCGCAACCGTCCGGCTGGCCCCGTGGGTGCCCCGTTCGCCTTCTGCCTGTTGATCATGGCTCTCGGCATGTGCATCGGCATGAACACGGGCTACGCCATCAACCCGGCGCGTGACTTCGGCCCTCGTCTCTTCACCAGCATCGCTGGCTGGGGCTCCAAGGTCTTCACTCTGCGTGATCACTACTTCTGGATCCCGATCGTGGGCCCATTGGTGGGTGGCGTCGTTGGCGCTGGTGTGTACGTTGGACTTGTGGAGATTCACCACCCGCGCCAGGTGCTTCCTTAAAGAGGTTCATTGCCGTCTACGAGAAACCTCGAGGTCCAAGCGAAGTAGTAAAAGTGGTCGTGTTTCCAGTCGTAGCTTCATAAAATAACTACCTATATACTATGAGTTCATGCCAATCTGTTGCTTCGGCACTTGTGCTTGACGTCGCCAAAACAAAAATGATTCCAGTACCGTGTTGGATCCTGATACTTCCGAGAACAAACTGGGCCAGGCGTTGCTATGCAGTGCGAGCATTCAATGCCTCTAACTGCGTCGTGGAAGCTGGTGGCCGTCACACAATTCATCCCAGCGCGACAAGCTGCCGGACAACCCAACACGGCATGGGCACGGGTCAAGTGCGGTGTCTTTGCAACCAAGCCTCCACCAAGCCTCCGAGCTACGGCCAACGTTTGTTTTTCATGTTGCCTTCAAGATGTAGTCACTTCACGATGCGTTAAAAGCTTTAGTTTGCACTACAACTACGGTAGATCTCGTTTAACTGAAGACATCTTTTGCCATACGGTAGGAAACATGGGGCGTCGACTTCATTTCAGATGATCTCTAGCGTAGCAGACACAGTCTGGATCGTATTGCCACACACCGGACTTCACTGTGAGCTATCATAAAGGCCAGGTGTCTGTGAATTTTGAGCAAGATTGCCACATTCTACAGCTTAATCTGCAATAGCTGCGCCGTACTAAAGGCCGAGAATCCCATAGCGAATCCAGCAGAGACGCAGGCATTAATCTGCGGTGGAGATTGGAGAGATGCTTGATGAGACAGGGGCTATTCGCCGCTTCTTTGACTCCACCAGGTCCACAGTATGAGAAATCAAGTTCTCCAGAGGGAAGTGCGCAGCGAACAACCCGCGCTTCCGTATAAGCTGACGACGATGGAGAGCCGAGAGCTGCCGTTCACAATCTGCGAGCCGGGTACGTACTGTCAATCAGTTTTTTTTCGCGGTTAATCGCTTAGCATTTCTCGCCCCAATAAGCATCACTATACCGAGTATCCCACAGTCTCTGGCCTCGCTTGCTTGGGCTCAAGCAGCCTATGCAGCAACCCACATGAGAGACGCAGGCAAATTGCTCAAGTCCCTTTAGAGTTTTTTTGGTCCTTGGTTTTCAGACTCATTCTCATTTGTACCTTCAAGTACACAAGCAACAACATCCGACTCGAATCTACACGTCATGGTCAAGTACGAGGAGAATCTGGTGATCAACGCCGAGGCTGACAAGGTCGAAAGCGGATACGCTAACATGCCAAACACCCCCAAGGCGACGGACCTCTTGCCGATCACGGCCGAGAAGCGTACCGGTCTTTACCGGTTCGCCGTGCAGAGTGTGCATCTTCGTGAATGCTTCGCTGAGTTCCTGGGCACCTTCGTCATGATCGTATTCGGCATGGGAGTGAACAACCAAGTGACCAACTCGGAAAATGCCAACGGCACGTGGCTCAGCATCAACATTTGCTGGGGCATCGGAGTGATGATAGGCGTCTACTGCTCAGAAGGTATCAGCGGTGCGAACCTCAACACGGCCGTCACTCTTGCCCACTGCGTGTATGGTCGTCTGCCGTGGTGGAAGGCGCCGGGCTACATGTTCTCTCAGTTTTTAGGCGCTTTCTGCGGCGCGTTTACGATCTGGGTGATGCAGTGGCAGAACTTGAACAAAATCGACCCCAACCGCGAGACTACGCAGAGCAGCTTCGCGACGTACCCTGCTGAGAGTATTTCGAACTTAACCGCCTTCTACACGGAGTTCATCGGCACGGGCATGCTGGTACTGTCCATCTACGCTATTACGGATACCAAGAACCGCCCTGCCGGCAAGTACGGCAACGCCTTCGCCTTCGCTCTCATGATCATGGCTCTGGGTATGGCGTTCGGTATGAACACTGGTTACGCTGTGAACCCCGCACGGGACTTCGGCCCTCGTCTCTTCACGTTGTGCGCTGGCTGGGGTACGAAGACGTTTACGTCGCACCACTACTACTTCTGGATCCCGATCGTGGCGGATCTGTTGGGCGGCGTTGCTGGTGCAGGACTCTACCGTATTCTGGTGGAGATTCACCACCCCCAGACGCCTCTGCTTTAAGTAGAACGTGACGGTAGCCTTAAAGTGAATGTGCGTTAGGCTTAGTAACGGACCGAACGACATACAGTATTTAACCAGCATTTTTGCGTTATTCGTGTTGCGATAAGATAATTTCAATATCTTTCATGACCACAAGTCACCGACAGTGATTTTTTTTCATACTTTTAACAAATTGTACAACAACAACTACTTAGCTAGGAAACTAACACGAACCCATGACCGCTGACCTCTTTCCCACGTACAACAACTATTTCAGCTCCTATTGCAACTTGCAAAGTGTTTTTTCTACAGTTGTGATGAATGTATCCCTGTCATTTAAAACTCTTGAAAGGGATCTCATTTCGAGAACGAGCTACCAAGAAGAAAAAGAAGAGACAAAATCTACGTGTACTCTATCGAATTTTTGATTGTAATGTACAATGTGCTCCGGATACACTGAAGTAGCCGATGCCTTTCGCTCGGTTACACCAGTGACAGCTGAACCGGTGGGTGGTGGATCTCTACCAGCACACGGTACAGACCAGCGCCGCATACACCACCGAGAGAGTCGGCCGCCGGCGGTATCCAAAAATAGTAATTGCGCGTCGTAAAGACCTTGGAGCCAGCAATGGCTGTGAAAATACGCGGACCTATGTCACGCGCAGGGTTCACGGCGTATTGGTCTTTTGGATGAAGGCGAAAAGGGCTTTTTTCAAGAGAGAGCCGATGGTCGAAGTTGTCATCAACTCTTATCGGCCTCTGCAATCCTAAAGTTAGACACTGTCGACAGCTCGCGGTCTCAACAGTCCATTTCCAGTTCTTCACCCGCCTGAACACAAGCCTCCCTTCGTCGCCATATTCTTCGCGCCGTCATACCCTTCGACATGGCCCGAAAACTCCTGCTACTACTCCCCACGGACGTGACCAACGCGGCTATTGATGGACCGACCTCGCTATGCAGAAGTGGTGTCACGGCACGGAGATACTGTACAAGTTACGATACTCGCTCGATCGGAGGACGAGCAGCCCATACAAACGACCATCGCAGCGGAAAAGATCCCCTTCCGCTCAGTACCTAACACAGAGATACAAGTGGGAAGGTCTCAGATTATTCCAACCGGTGTATCTTCACATCGACGGATTATTTCAACATGGACAAATAACTGCGTGTAACACGGTCACTTATGTGGTGCGCACGGAGAAGGACACGTTCGAAGTCCCGTTCAGCGATCCAGTCTAAATCGCCCCCGCCATCGTCCTACTTCTATGGAGCACCGAGTTACTACCACAAATTGTAACAGTAGAGGACCTCGAAGACGCGCACAGCCAAATCTTAAATCGTCTTCTGGGCCAGAATGGCGTACGCGCGACAAAATCAATTCCAAGACTTCTTTCAGGCATTGTCACCGGTCAATCTAGGCCCTCGCCTTCGGCGCTGATACCGTGGACATGCCCTTTGACAGGAGAAGAGAAATTAATAAGCGTGGGTGACGTCGTCAATTTTGCCTTCTACTCAGATGGGGGCCGAGATATACCCACCAACGTTCATATTGGAGAGACATTCGTCAGCGGACCTTCCACCCGCCAGGTCCAACGCTCATGAGCAACACGTAGAAAGCAACGAGCGGCCAGAAGCCAGCGGCGAGTGTCTCTAGTAACAACGCCTCGCATCCAACCAGCGCGATCACAGGTTAATGACAGAACCGCCACTGCCTCAAGTCTGCCTCCGCAAGATCAGCCTACATACCCAGCGTCCTCTTCCGAGGAGGAAGACAACGGCGGTCTCGACCCTGTGAGTACTCGATTTAGTGATCTGCTCAACGCAATCAGCGATGAAACATCCACCCCAAAACGTCGCCGAACGACGGAGTCGCGATCAGCAGAACGAAATCCCGCTACAACTACGCAGTCTGCCACTGCGGCCAATCCCCCCCCCCCTCTGACCCGGTCCAAGCACTACTGCAAATACTAGCTCCTTTAGTAACAACATCAACAGAGCTCGGCTCCTCAAGGCGAACCAACGCGGCCAACAACAGAAACCCCATCGAGTAGATTGCCACCGATTCCACTGACTCCAAACCAGTCTGATCTGATCCCAGTGAATGGTGTTGCCGACATGCGACAGCAGTCCTTTCGCCTGTCTCCAGCTCAACAAGATGTACACGACGCGATATCAGCCCCATCATTCATAGGTAAGGACACTGACGTTTATATGGACTATGTAAGGACCTCAAAAGCGACCAAGTTCCTGGCCCACCCAGGTATCACGTCTCGGCTGTTCGACATGGAGTTCGGTGTCTGCGACTTATCCGTTTTGCACTTCCCAAGATTCGACCTTGACACGCAACTCGACCGCAAGAAAGCCAAAACAACAAGCATGCGAAACTTTTCTTCGAAGACAGAACTTCCTGAACTGCCTGAACGACCAGAATACCGCGACCTTGTGGCATCACTCTCAGTGTTGCACGCATTCGCGAAAGAATTCTTTAACCACGAGACACGAGACCTCTTTGCAGCGGCTAAGGACTTTGGAGAACAACTGGAAGACTTCGCACCATGGAGCTCCTACGAAATCACCATCCTAGCGTTCTGGTTCTCAAATGTGTTAGGTTCATATCGTTTGGCCGTCATCAACGACATCCGTGCAGGGGCAAACACGCGAAACCTGATCAGCGCACGTTTCAACATGCAAGACCCGGAGCTCGCCGGACTTCTTTTCAAGGCTTCTCGAAACCGGCCACAACAGCAAATCCCAGCCACCGACAGACGACAACACGTGGGCACAACGGTGTCAGCGAGAGCTAGCAACACGGTCCACATGGGGTCCAAGGCGAAACGGAAAGACCACAAAGTCCCTGAGGCAGTGTACAAGCTCATTCCGAAGCACGAGGGGCGCCAAATGTGTTTACGGTACGCGTCGACACAGGGTGTTCGTCAAGCAGCGACCGGTGTTACGTGAGCTACTTAGCTCATTTTGACCCCCCGTCATTGCCGGAAGTCATCGCTAACTACATTCGGGAGAAATACGGTGGAGTACGTGACTTCCCCAAGCCGAAATGAAGTTTAAGGGTGCCATTTTCACGAGGTCAAAAGGTGGCCGTCGGATCGCGGGCGGCTGTACACCGGGTAATCGAGATTTTAGAGGATCAACTACGGGTAGCGGAGAACGAACGTCAACAAGGGCTCTTTGCGGCTTTCAAAAGGGCCGGTATCCAACCTCCTGCCACTGTACCTGTGACTACCGTCACGCACAACACGCCACGTTTTTTGTTGGACCACGAAATTATGAAAGCGACGTCGCTGCTGGTGACGAAAGCGAATCTCACCTTGGCTGAGACGATACGGCTGTGGCGAGGTCAAACCACCGCATCTCCAATTCTCAACAAGGCCCTGAACCGCAGCCATTACGCATGGCTACTCCATGGGTATGAGAATCTCGATCTGCTCATCAGTACAGCCATGTACGGCGTCAGGCTCGAATTCCAAGTCGATGGCACTCTGCACAACAAACCGGTGCCAAACCACAAATCCGCATCCACCATGCATAATGTTCTGATAAAAAGCATCCGAGATGGTCAATGCAGCGGTGCGTACCTTGTCGTGTCCAGCGCGGCAGCGGAACGGTGGCGACTGCACTACAGCCCATTCGGATGCGTTGAAAAGTCCGATACGGATCCAGCAATTGAGGCGAGGGTGATTCACGACCTCTCTTCGCCAACAGGAAGCTCAACGAATGCATGGTCCGACAAAGATAATATTCCGAAGCTCGTGTACGAGGTGGTCGATATCATCGCGAACAGAATCATCGCACTCAAGAAAGCAAATCCGTCGTTATTGATCAAGTTGATGAAGGGTGATGTTAAATCGGCGTACAAAAACCTGCATGTTCACGAAGGCGTCAGCGCGTATTTCGCAGGATCAGTTCCCGAGGAAGACGCAGTGGTGATTGATTTGGCGTTGCCATTCGGGTGGACGGGTTCCGCCGCCCACTACGGAGTGTTTGGTAAAGCGATATCGTAGCTCGTACGTCGTGAGAGTCCAAATTCCCTCATCCCAGGCAGCGCCGACACCACGCCTTTCTTCTGCTACGATTGGGTGGATGACCACGTGCTCGTCGAACACGACGTTGGTGTTAGACTTGAAGCCTGCGACAGCGCCCTCCGACTAGCAATGGTCGCAGTGTTAGGCCCCCGGTCAATCAACAACAAGAAGTTTACCGAGTGGTCCACGACTCTAGTTGCGCTCGGGTTAGAATGGGACGCAATCGCGATGACTGTTTCCATGCCAGTCGCAAAGATCTAGAAAGCGCTGGGGCGAATAGCAGCGGTGTTGGCATCGACATCCACAACACGGACAATACTATCGAAGCTGCTTGGTAGTCTTCTGCAGGTCTGTTCATGTATCCGACCAGCAAAGCATTCTTTCAAAGGCTGGTAGCACTGTGGAAACGGTCTACACGGTCGCAGCCCATCTAAATTACCAGAGCAGCACGGCTCGACCTTCAGTGGTTTGCTCACATACTGATACATGGTCGCTTACGAGACGTCCCTCTTGAGTACTTTAACGCTTTACCTGATCCGGCAGTTCACTTGTACATGGATGCAAGCAACATCGGTCTGTGCGTCTTGGACCCGTCTCGGCGCGAATTCATACGGCTCCAATTTGACACTACAGAACAGCATCTAATCGAGCAGAACGACTTTAGTATCAACGTCCGCGAGCAACTCAGCGCACTATTGGCAGTACTAAGCTGGGGGAAGCGTTGGCAAGGAACAAACAATCTCGCACTGACCCATGTGCGGTTCTGGATCGACAACACATCGGCAGTAGCGTGGTGCAACAACCTGTCCAGCACAAACCCGTTTGCACAAAAGATGAACAGAATTCTAGGCGCTGCGGAAGCTGAATGGGGCATCCGGGTGTCAGCAGGACACCTATCGGGGTCATCAAATTCTCTCGCCGACTTGGGGTCTCGAGCATGGTCTGGACCGCAACTCATCCAATGGAGCGAACTAACGTCTAACTGGTTACAGGTCCCGGTCTCCGAGAAGGTGAGGAAGGCCTACGACGGAAGCTGGTCGCCCTTCAACACCGCTCCCTGGCCGACACCTCGAGACGGCAGTNAAGCCCAGTTCTGTTTCCTCCATTCACACCCAGCTTAGCCACGTCAAGTGGTATCATAAGGTCTACGCCGGCTCTGAGCCCGTCATCAGCGCCAGCCATGCTACAGCATTTGGAGGAATGCGGCGAATCAGCCCTCCCCCTCGACCAAGAACTCCCGTCTCATCACCATGCTCGAGTGGATGACAGACAGAATCGACTACAAGAAACCCAACCATCGCCTCATTTTTGGGGCTGCGCTCGTGGGTTTCTTCTATCTCCTAAGAAGTTCTGAGTACCTGGCAGTCAAGGGCGGCAGGCACAAGTACGCATTGGAGGTCCGCCATATCGAAGTATACGACACCGAAGAGAACCCCGCGGTCAACTTTGCCGACGCTACACACGCAGTAGTGACGCTCCGCGCCAGCAAAACCGACCAACAAGGAAAAGGAACGTCTCGTCATTTAACCCGGTCCGGCCATCCTCAGGTCTGCCCAGTCTTCGGAGCGGCACTGTTACTGGATCTGGCCAAGCGAAACAAGTTGCGACCAACAGAGCCAATATGCTCATTCAGTCAAACACGAATGCTGAAGGCAGAAGAACTCTCCAAGATCCTGAAGGCAGCAGCGACAGGCACAGGCATCGACCCCAGTCGGGTATCATGTCATTCTCTACGCAGTGGTGGAGCCTCGTCGC
>LGSM01000610.1:0-17066 GCA_001314345.1 Phytophthora multivora | reverse complement strand
AGTCCACGGATCAGTCGTCGGCGTTCGTGGATTGCCCCTCAGCCTAGACTTTAACTACTGTAGTGCTACATAGTAGCAAAATCTACCGTTAGTCGGTAGCCTTATGAACTGCAGCAACCTTCGAACATGAACACTTCAAAAAGTATCAACATGTATTAAGTCGGTTGTATCACAGATCCAAACGAGTTGTTACCTTAGCGCAGCTTGCGTCCGCGAACGTATGCCAATGCACGACGGTCAAGTCGTTTGGTCTTCTGTATCGAAACGGCACTTGAAGGCGCCGGGTGGTGGTTGTAGTCGGCGATTGAGTGGTGCAGCGATCCTGAGTGGCACGAGAGTTCGTCCTCCTCTTCTCCAATACCGATCTAGGAATGCAAATCAAGACGACATAAAGTGAGTTAGTACAAGCAATCATCTTTCGAAAGCGCAAAATCAAATCCTCACCCATTCGTCGTCAGTCACGGCCATAACGTGCAATGAATAAAGTGCCAGAGCCAATTGAAGCCACTGCACGATTAATTCGGATCCAAGGAAAACAGCGAGCAAACACTGAAAAGCAAGCGATAATGTAAGTCCACAAACAGCCGCTAATAATCCTACAAGCTCGCTCATACCTGAGTCGCCAACGATAGGAAAAATACTGGACTGCACAAGTTGCTAGTCTTCAACGCGGAGATGATGAAAGACGTCAGCAAAAGTTCAGCGCCTAAACAAACAAACCAGTCAGTTATTTGATCAGGGTAAACCAGGCGAGCCATTAATGAACCGTACCATTAAGATCCAGTAAGAAACTGTGGTGCGAAATGCCCTCGACAAGGAAGACAAGCGGTAAAATCACTCGGAACGTTGTCACCATGGCCGTAGGACCGTTCGTGCAGAATAGTTGCACCAAGAACGCGTACCAAAGACAAACTGGCGCCCAAGGAGGTGCCCACGGGAACACATACTGCACCAGGAACGGGAATCCATAGAGGAACGCGAAGCAAAATCCAATGTGACGGTGGGTCAGAATTGCACGAAAAGCCACCCGATGGATACGAATGAACCAAGAAGCAGCGTGCAACGAAAGCAGGAGAACCACACTAAACACGACCGCTAGCACCGATTCCACGTAAGAAAATGTGCTAGCGAGGAAGCCCTTCATGTTCAGTCGACCAGTAACCCAAACGCACCCACGCCGAGCGCCAAAGAAAGCTAATAGTCCAGCCGAAACGGCCGTTGCGCATCCCTTACGTAGGCCTTGGCTAATTCGTGCGGAAAGCGGGGTGCTTTTGGTTGCCAGAGCTTCCAGTAGTTTATCTTGCGCCTCAGTCACCGAACTGTCAACTGCATCTGAGGCCTTCGAAACCAAAGACGACCCTCGCTTATCTTTTTTCCCCCGCGTAGTCTTCTTCTTGTCAGACTTGTCCTTCTTCAATTTGTCCTTGCGGTGTTCCTTTGTAACGTTTTTCTTCTCAGCAACTGCAGGTTGGGACGGTTTAAGCGGGGCAGAACTTTCAGCTTCAGCGTTCGATACGGGTGCGCTAATCTCAGTTGGCGGTTCAACAGGAACCGTAGTTTTTCTTTTTGACTTCTTCGTCGACTGTGCACGCTGTTTCGTAGTTGGCGCTTGCACTTGTTCAACATCCGATTCCGAGCATTCTATCGATGATAAAATTTCATCCGAGTCGGGTGAGTTCGCTCTGGTTTCCTCATACTCTTCAGTAGGATCTTCCACCACCATGGCCTGGTCGCATGCTGGTGTGCCACCCGATGAAGTCGAAGCACGTTCCCTATTCGTTGTTGGGTTTTCGGATAAAGTATCCTGTGAAGCGTCTGCAACTGTCAGGGCGCTTTCACCTTCGTCAATATCCGCGTTCTTCGCACCAGCACACTGATCCTTTGCCATTTCCAATTGATCTGTGGAAGGTTTCGCAATCACATCGATTGCACCTGCCTTGATGGGGATCGAGATATTGGAAACAGATTCAGCCGTTTTCGGGGAGGAATCATTACTGTTAACCTCTTGCGTAGAGATCTCGTCCCGTTCGTAAGACTTTTCTTCGGGCTTTAGGGATTCACTACCCACTTGACTGTCCTTTGGAGAAATCGACGGCCTTGGAAAAGCAACGCTTGGGGTGGGTTCTACTGGCAATGACAGCTCTTTCACGGTTTCCTTCACCTGCTTCTCACGATATACTTGGCGACGAGTAACACTTGGTCCTTTGTCATTTCCTCGAGTGGGATTTCTTCGAGACGTGCTACGACTTGAATTCTTGGTATCATCTCGACGTTTTAACTTGCCAGATTCTCGCGAAGCTGTCTGTACAGCAGTTCCGCTTAATTCCAGACCTGGTGGAGGGGTGAGAACAGATCCAGTCTCTTCACTTTGGTTCGTAGGCACTCTTCGACGCGTATCAATTGCACCAGCGCTCGATGCCACCTGATTGCGTCGCTTGCCTCGTGGTTGATCATTGCTGCGGTTGCTTTCCACCGGGGAGCTTTCATGGTCAATGGGAGAGGTCAATTTACGCCCACGTTCGGCGCGTCTTGGTCGCATCGGTGACCCAGGTGTGAAGGCATTAATTGCATCCATACTAAACTCCAAAGCCTTCGCTCTCAGATCCGAACGGCCTTCAGGTTTCTTTCTGGCATCTCTAGCCTTCTTGGGGCTTCGTGGGGTTTTCGACCTCGCTTGGATGTCAATTCGTCTTGAAGTTGTAGGCTCTCGGTTGTCCCACATCGCTGACGACGAATCAACCGCTTGCCGAACACGCATGCCGTCCATTTCACCAACTTTCACAGAGTATGAGTTGAGCTCAGCTAGATCTGGATTCGACACGCGTTGGCCGTCAGTTGGCTCATGGATGGAGCTATCACCAAACATGCCCGTCGATAGTCTCAAGTTGGAGAGTAAGCTTGGTCCAAATTGTTCTTCAGCGCCCGCGAAACCTCTGCTTGAAGCACCCCCTCCCGCCATTGACGACGATGTCGACGGATGGAAAGGTCCAAACTGAGAACTCGATACTCGCTGCTGCATCATATCTCCACTTCCAAGCCGCATACGCGGCTGCATTCCATCAGGTTCACTAAGTCCAGGAGGACCAGCTAAACCAGGTGGACGCTGGAGCACTCGACGTGGCTGAGATGCATCTGTGGACGGCCATGTTCTCATTGAATTTGACCCGAAAGGGCTGCTTGCATCCCCAGCAGTTAAGTACGCCATGCCTCCTCGATACAACTGGGCTTCTGTGCCTCCATACGCTCCAGTAGTTCCCCTACTGCTCCTGCTTTCTCCTTGCATGGTGAAACTCTTAGCTGCCTCTTGCCCTCGATCAAACATCGAGCTCGGAGACCGAATTGCTCCAGCTCCTCCGATAGTACCAGTATCACTAAGTCCCGAGCCAAACGGCCCAGCAAACCCAAAAGGGCTATTAGAGCTTGAAGTGGATCCACCGGCATCTCCAAAGTCCCGGGAACCTCGTGGAGTGTGAATTTCCCCTCCCAAATCTGACAACAGGAAGTTGCTGGTCGAGGCAGAGCCTCCTCTGACGCCGAAAGGTGATGAATCAAGTGTAGGGCGAGGTCTAGTACGGAGACCATTAAACTCCATGTTCGAGGCAACCGGCGGAGTAGAGACCGTCGCTATACTATCCGGAGACGTAGCTGTCGGTTGACTATTAGTAGCAGCCGCGCTGCGGCCTCCTATGGGGCCAAAGCTAGCCTTCATACGGCTGTAAAAAACAAAATGAATATAGGATATGGCGTAAGTAAAAATACGATATTGAGCGTAATACGGGGAGATAAAAGGCAGGAGAGGTATGGGCAGGTAGACAAGACGCACCTCTTCTTAGGAGGCGAGTCATCGGCGATACCATTCGGCAGGAAGTATGCCATGGCCTGCTCATCATCTGCCTCCATTTTCGACTCTCGCGATCCTTTGGTGGCTTTGTGGACTGGCTGGCTTTTTAACGTTAACTGGTGCATGTTGCACGAATGTAATTTTGTGTGTCACACGTAAAATGAGTAGATAGAATGAAGTTGCAGTTGGGACTCCCAATGTTGCTGTTGTTTCATGTTGTTTATCTGTTTTCTTAGTAATATTGTGAGCCTGTCCTTCTCCTCTTTTGACAACGTCCTACTGCTCACAGCGCTATACCAGGCGAATAAGGCGAATGAAGACTGTCTCTGGCTGGACTTGGTTCTTGGCTGAAAGAAAGCAGAACGTGTGGGGGGTCGATTACAACACCATACAAATACCCCCGGAGGAAAAGAAGGCGCCGAGGAGCCATTAGGCTACGAAGAGCAGCCCTGCAAGCATCTCGAAGCGATTTGAGCTAATAGGCACCTCCCTTCGTAGCGTGAGATGGTTCTTTCTCGCAGTGCAGCGCCTCATTAGTTGCCAGGGCAGGTGTCCTGAGCATTCGTGGCGAGATGCGGGGTTGGGCTGGAGGAAGGAAGTCAGTAAAGAGCGGCATACAGCAGGAAATATGGCCAGGAACGCACCAAACGAGATAGCTCGGTTCGTCTTCAACTTCCGAGTCTTCATCAATTGCCATGCGTGATACTTCCAGCTCGAGCTGGTCAATTTCCACTGAAAACAACAGGTTCGTTATCAACTTGTGAACAAAAAGGACTGCGAACTCCTTTCATACCTGGAACAACAGGACGAAAGCCTGCGTGTTGCGAGGAAGAGCGCATCTGACGACGAATTCGCTCCTGGTCGACAGGAGAGCACTCGGTAAAATTATGTTTTGTGCTGGAAACTTCCGTCTCCTGGTCGACAGACACTTCCGTACGGCACAGTGGGCACGACGTGTGGTTCCAAAGCCACTTGTCTACACAACACGCGCTGTGGAGATGGACACGAACGTCACGTAAGCAAAGGGTCGGTTTTGTAGTAAGAGGGTGTATAAATGTAGTCGAGACGTACTGGAAGAAGTGCTGGCATGGCAGCGTGACGATGTGGTCACCAATGCCATAACGAAGCTGGCAAATTGTGCACTCTTTGCTGGTCTCATTAGCTGTTCCCAGTGCCAATGGGAGCTGGTACCGGACTTCGATGGGCAGTCCCCTAAAGTAGAAACGCAAATAGAAGTTAGTGCCATTGGCCCAAACAGTAGCATCTATAGAACCACCACGCACTTTTCTTCGATCAAGGGGCTGAAGCACTGGAACTCGGGACTGCTGCTAAGATCGTAGTCCCCCACCAAGATCTGGCGATACATTTCTTCTTTAGCCACTTTGCTCTCGCAGTCTCGGTCAGATTTGTCCGCACTGTAGACAAACAATAAGACAGTATTAGCTGCAGCTTCAAACACATAGGAACGGGTATTTCAACATACCAGAACGATTGATCCATTGACGACAGTTGGCTCAACTCGTCGTCGCTACTGCTGCTGCTGCACAATTACAACATAGCCATCGTCAATAAAACAGACCCCATGAGTGCGTTGCCAAGACATACCTTGATCCAGGACTCATGCCTCCATATTCTCTTGGCTTGGACACCGAATCGTAATACCAACCAAAGTCTTTGCTTTCCAGCAAATCTCCATCAAAGCATCCTTCAATGGAGCGCTTTCGAGCGTTGTTCTGCTCCATCTTACGCTTCCTGATGCAGTCTTGCAGCACGGCGCGAGCACAGCTCACAAGAGGATCGACAGTTGAAAATGACTGCGAGCTAAAAGACGATGCTGTCGACGCTGTTGAGGCCGCCGACGGCGAGGTTGGTGGGAACGCAGATTTGCTGGGCCTCGAGAAGTTTCCATCAAAGTCGAACATCGGTGTTTCAGCAGCAGGAAACTTTTCACCCATCTCATTCCTCGACGAGGTAAAGCTCGAACTTCCACGAGCGATATTTCGGCTTGACTTAGTCTGCTGCGGCGAAAAGGCGAACATATTCGCACCAGTGTCCGGGGCTCTCATCTCCGTATCCTCGTTGACATCTGGCAAGAAGTATGCGCTCCGATTCGCCACTACACGCGCCGTGGGTCGGGTACTGGACAGCATCGAAGAGCTTCTGGTGCTGCGTCTGTCTTTTCTAGCAGTCGGGCGTTTGCTCTTCCCCATCGACCACGAAATCTCCGAAGAAGCAGCGCGTTTATCCTCTCGCGCCGAGAACACGAACGTCGACGATGCTGACGACGCTGAGAGTGACGCCTTCTTGCCAGGGCCGTCTCGAAGTCCACGACTTGACAATACTGATGGCTTCTTCTTGGACGGGGTAGCTGAAGCTCGAGAGGAGCTGCGGGACGTCGACGAGGCTGTAGCTGAAAAGAATTTAGGAGAAGAGGAGTTTCCTCCAGCCTCAGGGGGGGTGGACCAGGCCAAGGACGAGTTGGTTTCGTCCTTGGGGGTCCGAGTAGCTCTCTTTTGCCACCGCATCTCGTTAGAAGGGGAGGCTGTAGCTGCTGGCTTACTATTACTACTGCTATTGGGGTGACTACTTGGGTCGTAGGGCGAGCCTATATGGCTGCTGGAGGCCGTAGTGCCGCTCTTGCCGTGCGTCCAGCGCCACCACAGCCCCTCCTTTGACTTGGAAGCTCGTGCGCCATCGGCGGCCTTGGACTCCATGCGCGCTCGGTCGCTTCGCTTATGGGCAGGAACAATAGCCAGAGCAGCGTCAGTTTTATTAGCTTTACAGTATAAATACCAGAAAAAAAATTGCTGGGGGGTCTTTACCGATTCCTCTGTCGTCCAATGTGTGAATTACGATATAATTCTGCACGGAGCAACAGAGCGGAGGTGTCCAATTAGTATGCGAAGATAACGTGATAAATTACCGTAAATTAACGGGAAATTACGCGGGAGTATGTACGTACATGGTAGCCCACGCTTAGGCACTAGTCGGCATCGAGAGGCGAGCGACAACGGAGGGCAAAGCAGAAGATCGAGGCCCAGGGAGTGCTGGGTGTTGGGCGATGCAGAAGGGTCCAAGCAGGAGGAGTATTTTTACGAAGCCGCTTCTTGCCTTGTAGGGGCGGCGTTGGTTTTGGTCTGGAGAATATAGAAATAAAACATTTGTGTTTAAATCAAAAAGCTGGTTATACTGATTGTAGGATTCTTGGGCTTTTATAATGTGATAAAACAAATTTTGGCTCTCAAAAAGATCTGTGGTATAAATATTGAAAGTCCGAAACTAGGCCGTTTTAAAAACCAATCCGTCATTAAACTAACCGGGACCAAGTTACAAATCCCATCACATTTCTGAACAATGTTCAGCTTTCAGTGAACATAGCTTGCATGGCCACCTCAAATTGAGGCTCAATTGCGGGAGGGCACGGGGTTGATGCCGGCATGGCACTGGCCTTCATCAAGCTAACATGGCTGCGGTGAGGATCCACACTGAATCTTCACCGGTACGGTCAGAACGTTGGATTCACGTCAAAACGTACAGTAACACGTTACAAATTTTGCGACTCCCTGTTTGTATTGTCTTACCGACACCTTGGATACGATAGCTCAGATAACGTATTAATACGTAGTACATTGCCTTGCGCTTCCAGCTCAGCAACGTCGAATGAATAAAATGTGTGTACCTGGTAATACAATGGCCGTGCCAGGTAAAAAGTCTTCAGAGTTCTCTGCTTACGCTACTCTGGCCAGCTCCCACGGTTGCCACAAGTTGTCGGTAGTACTCTTCTTGCTCGATCGCGGAGGAGATGCCATGGCCACACCAGTGAGCTCGATCTCATCGTCACCAGAGTACACACTGCTGGCTGCGCTTCTGGCCTTGCGCTCATCGTCCGAGAGACCGTAACGCTGAAGCTCGTCGCCGTGGACAAAAATGGGCTCGGCAGCCATGCTCACGTCCGAGATGAAGCTCTCGGCGTTGGAACCGTTCCGACTGGTCGCAAGCTTGCTCGAGTGTGGACTCTCGAAGGCGCTAGTACCCACAGACAGCTCACTCTCTGCTAGCGGACGACGTGCCGACAGGTTGCGTGGCTCACTGCGGTGTTTCACAAGTTTCTGCTGGTACGCATTAGCCTCCTCTTGCTCCCGAAGATGCCGCTGTTTCTTCTCCTCAATCGACTCCTGCAGTGGCATCGACGAGAACTTTCCGCTCTGGATCCTCTGCTCCATGTTCTGCTGCGTCACCTTCTTCACCTTCGACTGCTTCTCCGGCAGATAGTCGTTGAAGGCGTCGTACGGGTCGTCATCCTGGTGACGGCTGCGTTGGCTGGACTGCTGGCGTTGATAAGTCGGTCTCGGCTGCTGGTATGTCGACCTCTGCTGCGGCTGCGGTTGTGCACTCGCCGACTGCATCTGGTTCGGTCTTACTTGTTCGCTTGATCGTGGAGGCGGTGCCTCCCTCAGTGTTGGTGCTTGTTGTCTGCTAGAGCTTCGAGGGATGTACATGCTCTGCGTCATGTCTGGATCCATGGACGAGCTGGCCGTCATCCAGCTATTCTTGCGTAAATGAGTGGCTCCCCTCGTACTCGCCAAGTTAGCCTCCGCAAAAGCCTCAACCGACATGGATTCTCGGATGGAAGTCATATCCATACCAGCCGACGGGTCGTCTCCTTCCAGTACAAAGGTGCGCACAACCTCGAAGGCGTACCCTCCACAAGTCGGGCACTTAGGCGTCTTGGAAAATGCCCAGGAAGCCAGCAAATTAATGAAGGAACGCAGCGCCTTCACGCGATAGTTGACTACAGGCGGGGCTCGGGACGCGAACAGGTGCTTCTTGGGGAAGTCGAAGCGCTGGATCGAGTGCAAATAGTTGCGGCAGCCGGGACACTTGTCCGTGGACGAGGATAGGAACTTGACGAGCTGGTCGCGCAGCTTGAGGAACTCCGAGTAGCGGTGGCTCACTTCCCATTGCTGGCCCGTGGACGTGAAGCGGCCGGCGATGCGATAGTACGTCACCCCTTGGTGCGTTGTGGCCGAGAGTAGCCAGAGTCTCAGATCACGGCCGCTCGGGTCGCTCTGGTTCATGAGCGACATGCTCATACGCGTCTGCAGCTGGCTATCCCTCATGACGAACGGAGTTTTAAGCACAGACCTGCGCACGCGTAGCCGTTTTGTCTAATGAGCTCGTGGAATTCCTAAGTTTTGGGCGGAGATGCGAGGTGAACCGACTCCTGGTTTACCGCATTCTTTTCAACGTGCCCGGTGGGAGATGATTGGTGGATTTAATTTTTAAAGATATTTCGGATTGGTTGAAAAGAATAAAGAGACACTTGAAGCGGGACGCAGCCTATTCTCCGGTTATGCTCGTTCAACCACAATCCCGGGCAGATAGACGCGCTTCACGGCCGTGTCCAGAAATCTGGGCTCCATGCCGGCCGATCCACCGCAACGCCACACCCACGCATTGTTCTGGAGGAAGGCTATCTTTTATCTCATGAGCAGTGTTGTGGTATTACCTATTTGCGGGGCTTAAAAAAATGGTGTACGTGTATCATACTGTAAAGCATTTCTATTTTTGCACATCGCACATCAATCGATCCCACACGCCTCAAATTTTCAAGCATTCTCGAAGGCAATCGACTGCTTCGATAGGGGATCCGCACGCATCAGCATGGCTGGTTATGGACTCAGTGTGTGACGTGAGTCCATGACCAGCCGACCGACCGGATACACTCAAAGCTTTTTGAGTCAAATGGTTCACGTGTCGGCAAACAGAGCGATACAAGGCAATACCGGTACAATGCTGGCACCACCACCTGCTTTCACCCGGCTGGCGACAACAGATATCCATAACCTTTGGTGTCCGACGGACAGATTAACCTCCATGCATTGCTGCAAGCTTTTACCATGCTGCAACTTACACTTGTCGCCACGCCATTCGTGACAATAAAGAATTTGTGTCACAAACAGAACAAAAGGCTCACATCAAGTTGCAGTGCACACACGTGTCTTTCAGAGTCGAGCCCGCTTCATGGTCGTCACGAGTCCGTCGGCGATCTCCTCGGCGAACTGCGTGTCGATGCCGTGGCCGCCGTTCTTGAAGAAAAACGACCGCACCTGGTCACCTGGAAGCCGTTGCAGCAACTTGACAGATTCTTCAGGTGGAATCAGGATATCGCGCATGCTACCGACAATTAAAACGGGGAAGCCAGCCTTCGCGATGACGTTCAGCCGTTCATCTGAGACGTAGTGAGTCTGTACAGCTAGACCCTGGCACACTAGCGCCTTGTAGCCGGCTGGTTTGTGTCGGTTTGGAAGCGTGGCGTAGTGGTGTTCGAGTATACTGCGTACATCCTGGTCACCGATCGGGCGGTTGAGGAAGTCTGACGGATAATTGAGTGAGACGGTGTTTTTCACGACTCCCAAATGCGTCGGTGAGAAGATGGCGCCGAGCAACGGGGCCATCGAGTGCCAATCCGGAACGTATCGGCCGCGGGTACTCACCAACAGCGAGAGCGACTGCACACGCTCCGGAACAGTGCACGCAAGCTCGATAGCGATCATTCCACCCATGCTACAGACAACAGAACCAAGAGAGATCGTCCATCAGTGGATACTATCGTATATCACAACGTTTGAATCTCACCTGATGCCGACAAAGTGTGCCGATTCCCATCCGAGGTGGTCCAGCAAGCTCATCGCGTCTTCTGCCATTTGACTGGTAGTGTATCGTCCCAAGGGCGCATCAGTGCCGCCCACCCCACGGTTGTCAAAAGTCAGGATCTTGAGGTTCCTGCCTTGCTTTTTGGCATCCCATTTCTTCATCAAGAGGTCGATCACAGGGCCCCACAGCTCTTTCAACTGCAAGAATCCCATGATGAGCACCAACCTTTCTTCAGGCAGATTCTGACACGCGATACTCTGTGCGTCTGCGTTGGTTTCCAGCATGTACTCCATCTTGATACCGGTGGCCACCTTCGCCGTGTGTACATGCTCCTTCGTGAAGTGTTTGGGCGTCGAAAGCAGTGCATCCATGTGTCGATTTGAGGTGAGACCTGGGGACGTGACGACTGGAACTTTCATCGGCACATTCATCGAAACAAACACGATTATTGGCGGTGTGCGTGCGTCGCGGAGACTTTCGTAGTGCCGCACCTGACACCAATGCCACGGGGTCAGTTAGCGGTCGTGGAGGTCGACTGAGCGCCATGTGTTGGTCATGGACCTAGCAAACGAGCCAAGCTGCCTGACCGGGTCACAATGATGGCGCGCCATGGCTAGAAAGTTGGTACAGCACAAGTACATGCAAGTCAAATACAAGCTTTCTTCGACTCTTTGCGGCTTCAGCCTTCTGCCATCGAACATGCACCTTGACGAGATGCTCCCGGATGTCCGTGGCTTCGGCCCACGCAAGAGCTCAAAGTTTACGGTGTTATTATACCAAGAACATCACGATTGAACGCCACTCACCACATTTTCGGCACTTCTAATTCCTGGGGCGCCAGAGTTGACACATTATGTGAGAAATATTCACAAATTTGCCGTAAAAGATAGAGAGCAACGATACCCGCGTTTATTTACAAGCTTAAAAGCCAGCAAAGACAGTGGTCTTCTGGTTGTGCTGGACTCTGCTCCGCGTAAGGATTTCTTTAGAAATACATGTACACACCATGCTACTGTTTCAAACATTGATAAAACGACACGAAAACTGCATGATCAAAGCTTCTAGGATTAAAGCGTTAGAACGACACTGACATCTCGAGCCGCAATACAAGCAATTTGTGTCAGATGCCTCGTTCCTGACCACTTTTAGTCGCTCTTCTTGTTCTTCTCGAACTTCTGCTGCTCGTACTTCTCGATCTTGCCCTTAAAGAGCGTGGGCAGCAACGCCACAAACTGTAGCAAGAATAGTACAGCGAAGTTAACTGCATTGTTTCCACCAGTAGCCCCTGCAGCGCTGTTGAGTGTCGCGCCCGTGGAAATATGGATGAAGTTAGCTGGCACCAATCCGATAAGCGTAGCCAGGAAGAAGTACTTGAACGGGACCCCGACGAGAGGACACGCGATGTTGACGAACCAATTAGGCAGCAACGGCGTGATCCGCAGGAACAGCAAGTAGTAGAACAAGTTGGCTTGGTTTTGGGCAATTTTCTCCTTGAAGCGGCCGATCATCCCGCCGAGCATCTTACTGAAGACCCCACGGCCCAAAAAATAGGACAGCATGAAGCACAGCGAGGCGCCCGTAGTGGCACAAAAAGCCACAAGCATTTGAGCCTGTAGAAATGGGTACATAGCTCCAGAGAGGATGCTCAGCACGATAGGGCCTGGAATCGCGAAAGTCTGCAGTGCGATGTACACAATGCAGAAGCTGCTGAGCACGAAACCGGCGTGGTGCTCGCGGTACTGGCTGGCGCATTGCCAAAGTCCCTGGACTGTACCCATTTTGTCATTGCGGCCATTAAGCCACGTCGGTAGCACGCCACGGATCACGTAGGAGACGGAAATGGGCTCACACTCGGGACTGCATTTTAAAACACTTATTAGTACACCAGTTGACATAGGATAAAGATTGGGTTAAAACACGTACAACTCGGCATCAGGTGCGTTCTGGAAGAAGAAGTAGACGCCCGTGACGGCGCTGACGACGAGTAGCGCGAGCAGCGCCACCTGCGAGCGCGACTGCGTCTCGGCCATAGTAACGTTCAATGAACGGGAGGGGCCTCTGACGTGGCTACTCTTGATTTATGATTGGCCAAAAACTAAAAAAATAATTGTGGTATTTTTAGCATTTGAGAATTATGTGTGACACTCAATTTCGGTGGACGGACACTTCAAGGTTGCCTTCAACACTACCTATTCTGTGCTTAAAAAAAATTAGGTTTGCCAAGCTGTCTACGATTCCTTCCGGGTACTGAATGAATACACCATGGCTACCCTGCTCGAAGAATAGAGTATGCACATGGTTACCGTGAAGATGGTCGTGTAGCGTCTGCATCTCTTGTGGAGGAATTAGAATATCCAGACCGGAGTTCGAGTTGAACAAGGACGGTGTCCTATCAACTGGAAGGGACGTAATTGTCCACTCTACAAGCGAACGGCGATGCGTTTCCTCGCCTGTTATAAGGTGGAGGAGAAACCATCCGGTGGTCTTCATCTGAGTCCTTGTTGAAATAATCTGGTTTTGGGCGCTTCATTTTCACTTGCTTGACTACAGCATCCAACTTGTCACCAAACGCTGTGGAAGCATAAAACGGTAGCCATAGACATCGCCAAACACGTACTCGCGTTGGCATCGAGCCAGCCGCGCACCAACACAGTCGTCCATTATGACTGGATACTTTCCGAGCATTTTACCGACGCAGCGCAGGTCCTTCGTATGTATCGCCAACTCCAAAACTCTGGATAGAGCTGGAACGGTATCTGTCGATAGAGTAACAACAGCTAGTCGCTGTGGCTTTTCGGCCGTATGAATCAACGATTGCTTGGGCTTCTTTCGCTTACTGTGGCGGGGCTTTGGCTGAGGAAAACGGAGGACTTCGACCTGACTATGCTTGCCCGTGGTTGTCTCGTTGGATTTATCAAGCGGCTTGGACATGCAGTCTTTTCGCGGTACCGAACTTGCTTCAGAGGTTGACAGCTGACTGGTAGCCTTGCATTTCCAAGCTTGAGTCAAAGTCACCCCAGTTTCGTCATGGCTGTTACTGCTTCCACTAGGCGTTGTTATACCAGAGCGGTTCTCCGGAAGGTACGTAACCAGATATATATTTCTGCTGGCGTTGCTTCTAGTGTTGCTGGGGATGGTTCTAGTACTGCTTCCACTTGGGTCTTAAAACTTTGTGAGCGCTCGCTCGCACATCCATGTCCCTCTTGCCCCAAGACGCGGATCATATTCATCGTATCAATAAATTCTGCAGGGGAAATCTCAAACGTGAAAACGCTTTCATCTCCACTGTCACCACCCTCCAATACACTTGCTCCCATGCTGTCATCAGCCGCCGTTGTGGCCGTTGTGTCGCTTCCCAATACAACCATTCCCTTTTAAATTATCTCTTTCAATGCATTTAAAGCCTCATAAAATGCGGGACTCGATAGATCTGCCAAAGTTTCCATCACCGGCTCGAACGCTGCTTTTGCGTAGCAATACTTCTCTTCTGACGAGCGAACAACCACATTCGCACGCTACCCACGCTTCATTTTTGAATAATATACCCGGCGTTTACCACGGCGTTGTTGTTTCACATTTATGTGGCTATAACCGTGCGTATTGCTGCTAGTGGCGCGCCATTTGCTGCTTGATACTTTTTTTTTTTGCCTTCTTGCGTTGCCGTTTGTGTTGCTATGTCGTCATGTATTGCGCATTGTGTTGCTTCCTCAACAGCGACGTCTTCCGGCTGCGTCAAGCCGTCATGTGTGAAGGCCTCCAAACCGACTTTTAGCGTTTGTTGCACTGAAGCAAGAGGCGCAATGCCTTTGCTGAACGTTGACTTCAACTGCGTCATTTCAACCATATTCCAACGCGGCAGTACGCATGACCCTGACATACGTTCAAAGCCATGGACACACCGAGCAACGTACATCAAATACCGGCGCGGAAACTGGTGAAAGCAGTAAAAAATACACAAGCATGCCCCCTCAAACTCAAAGCACACACAACCGTATACGCTAGTCTTCATTTTCCATTCGCCAACAGCATCATCTTGTTTCAGACACTCCTTTTCAGATTTCGAGACCATAAAAATATCCCACTCACCGCGCAGTTTCATCAATGTGTCGTCGCTTAAGTGCTTTGCCACCATGGAAAGAAAATCTGGCACGGACCTGGGATGTCTTGACGTCGTAGCGTGTCTGGTTATAACCGATAAATGCTGGCGGATAATTGTGGCTTGATGAAACCCACGAACGGTCAAGTCAATCCACGGTCGTTTACCCAGAAGAAGATTAACCTGGTTCCATTTCAACTCTATACGATTGGTTGTCGTGTTTCCTGCCGTGTTTTTTTTTTTCCGGATATGGTTTGCCCACTGCTTCCGGCAAGTGTGTCAGTTTTCACGAAAAACTGCAGAAGTTCAGTACACTCCTTCCCACAGGTGTCTGTAAAGATTGTCAACTGGGAGTCAAACTTTGACTGTGTGTTGCTGCACACAAACCGCAACATTGTAAGCAATACAGCAAACAAGAAGCAACACGAGATCCTTATCAGTATATAAGCTTTGCGAACACCGCTTCCATTTGGTCTCGCTGGTTTAGTGCCAGATTGAACTTTGATTTCCGGCAGACCTTACGCCAGTAGGTCAGCGCATGAAACTGGCAGAGCAGTATTATCGCATCTGGAAAAGGCTTGTCTATGACTCTCCACTCTACAAAATCCTTGTCGATGACACCTGTCCGTACACCCCTCCAATACGATTTTTTCTGCTTGAAAAATTCAACGATAAACGCCATCGTCATTGCCTTCTGGTCAAGCACCAAGAAGTCGATAACAGGAATTCCCCTCCCTGTGGCAGATGTACCTACTAGGCTATCTGTATGCATAAATATTTTCGGAAAATATTAGCAACGTAAGAACTTTTGCCAAGTAATATATAATTGAAACTACCGAGGTGGTATCCGAGGTTATTTGTGCCGTGGGTCCAATCCATGACGAGCGTGTCGCCCCACTTCTCGAGTCTGCATTGCAATAATCCAGGTGAAATTTATTAGGCCCTGAACAAGCAACACGCCGTAGCCAATATCAGCCTCAGCAAACGTTCCCAGAATCTGCTTTGTGCGTTCCATGGTCGATGTTCCCAGCACTTGGTTGAGTACATTTCTTGTCTGTTGTGGTGTTTGAACCATATCTGTATAATTATACAGTATAAAACACATCAATGCCAAACCTTCGGTTTTTGAGTAGCAAAATCACAATCCCAACAAAACTACCACATGTACCCACCCAGCTTGTCAGATATGTAGCGGCTGATATCGGCTGTACTCGTCTTGATCTCAGTTAAAAGACCAAACTCGCGGCGGACTTGGGTAGAAAGAGGAAGTGATTTGGCTCCCCGGTAGGACGCATAAATTACCTCGCTTGTTTCGTGATTGTGCGTTGAAATGTATATGGACATACGTAAGAAGATGGTTTTCAGCAAGAAAACATGGCGCTTACTCACCTCAGATTCCACGCAAACTTTCCACTCAACTTATCCTCCACGAGCGACATTTTTCGATCACAAGACGACCCCGCCTTACAACCCGTGTATCGCGAATCGTGCTTCCGGCGGCCTTCCCCTGCGCTGCTTGTGTTACGCCGTCCGTGCACCACATGCACTTAAATGCGTACTTCATTTTTGGAGGGAGTAGTGTTGGGCAACCGAAGCAACACAACCAAAGCAACACAAGTGCGGGCAACATAGGTGTAAGCGACAACATAAGTGCTACAGTAGCGTAAGAACAGCAAGTTGTACCTGTTGCTCTTCGCTCCGGTTTCTGAACTGCGAACTCGGAAGAACAAGTGGTTATCAGCTGTGTAGCTTTTGCGACACGCGTCAACTTCATCCCAGTCCGCAAATAGTTTTGTTGGCAGCTCCTTGACACGGTTTACGACCGTGGTGTGTGCTTTGCGCATTTTTTCCCGCGTCTTCCATGTCTTGGTTCTGAGCGCGTAGCGATGGGCAGGTTGTGGCTACTCCGCCGACGAAGAACCTCGGGCAACTTCGAGGCTTTCGCGCCTTGGATCCTTCGTAGGTTGGTCGTCACTACTATCCAAATCGTCGAAAACAATCCTAAGCCGCTTCTTTAACGATCCTCGCGAAGAAACAGGTGGAGAAGCATTTGTTTGGCACACACCTAAAATGAAGCAACATTTGAAGCAACATTTGTAGCAACACTACAACAGCAACATATCTCCAAGTACACGAACCGATATCAGCTTCACCAGCACCCTTCCGATCTCCGTCCGTATGTTCCGCATCGGCTTCGGCAGCAACTTTTTCCTTAGCATCTATCGCCACAGTACACATCTATTTTAGCATTCACATAGCCTGCTACAGAATGAAAACATCCCCCACCATTAGCCATTCCATGCGTGCTATCCGCCCTAAAATGAACTTACCGGTTTGGAACCAGTTACAGCTAACTAATAGGTTCGTCAGTTTTACAACATATAAATAAACCATTTGTTTTCGATTTTGAGGTTCGTTGAACGTTACATAAAAAATGTCGAACCTAAAATCATAAATCCGACCCTATGGTTC
>LGSM01000609.1:0-17138 GCA_001314345.1 Phytophthora multivora | reverse complement strand
GGGGGGGGGGGGGGGGCTGTCGATTGAGCGAAGAGGGACATTTGCCCTACATGTACTTTACCTTTGGTACATATACACTCAACTTGGAGGGGAAGGAGAAGCACATCACGTGTATTCCAGCTGGACTTGGCCTAAAAAAGCTTAGAGAGCAGCTCCTTTGTGGACTTGGAGGCGCTGTGCGTCACTCCACGCGATGATTAGCAACGGCGGCGGACAAGGTGCGAGTCAACTGGACCCATTAGCTTCACTCTGCGACCTGGAGGTGTGTAGCGCTGTTGACGCTGTTGTCAGACACGTGTTGGTGTCGACAGGGGAGATATCCAACCAAACGTTTCATCGGATGGAGTGTCGCGACCACGACCTGTCGAGGCTAGCGGATACTTTTGATACCTAAAATCCACAGGGCACTGCAGTTCATTTTGAAGTTGCGCTCCGGCGGCGTTTGCTGCCGCTTACTGGAGAACAGATGGCTTCTTCGAGTAGGAGCGACGCTCGTTTGCTGTCGAGACGCGCTTCTGGCATGTAATCAGCGTCGGTGGGACAGCGCAAGCTCGAGCTTGCTTTGCTTTCGGTTCCCTTCGATTGGAACGGCGCTACAGGGGCAATCGGACGCGCCGATTGATTCTGGAAGCGCCGTCGTCTGCACGTACGGCGGCAGCGTCACCGATGGAGGCTCAAACGCGGTGAGATTGGCATGTAACGAGGCTGTCCAAGTTTTTAGGGCCGAAACCACTGGGCGGGTCAACAGAACGGTTGAACCACAGCTAACGAGGCGCATCTCACGTAAAGTGGACACCTTGCTCGATGACTCCAACCGGCTTTCACAGACGAAGCTGGCCTGGTTGCAATGGAGACTTGAACAGTAGCATCAACTTTCTCCGCTCGGTTGGCATCCGCGCCCCGCACACGGATACACTCGGCCGTACTGTACTGTACGTATCTCGAGAGCTGCCGTATCTCGAGAGCTTTCATCCCACTTCAATTCGCCCTCGCATTTTCGGCTGGAAGTGATCATCCCAGCTGCTCTATAGGTTGGAATTGGTCGTGCTATCAAGGAATCACGGTAGTCGAGCAGCGCGCCTTGAGTCAAAGGCGCCGCAGTTAAAGCGCGTTTCGTAATTACAGCCGCGGCGCCTTAATTTTGCTGGAGCACATCGGTCAAGAAACACACGAAGTGAATGCAAAGGCTGCTGTATCTTACCAGGCGATCAAAATTTGCAGCGCTTTCCAGTGGCAATTACTGCGAAGCACCGACTGAAGCGCGATGCCCGTAAGCAGCGATGTAGATACATGTAGGACACCGCCACGATATTTTTCACAGGGACGTCGCGGCATTAGGAGCGCTCGAAACTTGGATAGACGCGTTAGTGCGTCGCGACGCTCAAAGGACCGTCATCTGTTCGACGTGTAGCCACCTTCATGCAGGCTTTTCTCTAGGTTTTTGTCGCCGCATAGGTAATGACCCTGAATTGCGGGACAGCGCGAACGGCGGGTACATGTACCTTTGGAGCTGGATGTCGGTCCGCAGGCGGATATCTGCTCTGGAAACCATGGTCTCACTTCCTGCAAACTCCCACGTTTCGGGGTTATACAGTTTGGTCTGCATATTGGTGTCCGACCACCTCTTCGCCGTTCGACAGGCATCAAATTACCATAGAGAAAAACGACTTCCAATCAAACTAAAAAAAGTCAAAGAACCACGGTTTCCACTACGATGGTGTTGCCCCTGTCTGCCCCTTGGCCCACATGGCTTTCGCGAACGGAGGGGGACGTGTGCCTGCGCTGCTCTGCACTCGAGTTGGCTCTTCCCGGGTTGGTTTCTCGGTGGAAGTATGAGAGATTCAAGTGCATCCCGTAGAATTCCACAGGTAGAACGCTGCGACTTGTTCGACAACACCACGAGCTTGGCCGTCTCTGCGCAGCGACCCGCGTACAGCCTGGCATCCGCCTACAAGACCATTCAAGCCGTGGCGTGGCGCACGGACGAGACAAACCTGGGCAACCGGCTGTACAAATTCTGCTGCTCGAAGCAAGTCACAGCGGACCAACAGCAACGGCGCAGTAACGGGCCTGTCAATGGACCGGCCAGCAGCAAGGGCAGGGCAAGCCTCATGGCGGATACGGAGCCGAAAGCTGCGCCTCTGGTGAGCTCACTTTCAAACTTGCCTTCCACTTCACAGCGACCACCGCGTCCGTGACCACCAGCACTAGCAAAAAGCAATTGAAACCACCATCTTCGTCAGCATGGACCACATCAAGACTGCCGCTACTGCCCCCGCAGCCGCTCCCGTGGCCGCGCCTGCCACCTCGCAGGAGCGCGAACGCCCGTTCCAGTGCCCCGTGCCGTCGTGCAGCGGCCGCTTCCAGCGCAAGTTCACTCTGCGCGAGCACATGAAGACCCACACGGGCGAGAAGCCGTACCAGTGCGCTATCCGTTCTTGCGCTAAGCGCTTCAGCACCTCGGGCAACCTGGCGCGCCACCGTCGCCTCCACCTGCTCAAGAAGCTCGAGTGCCCGGTCGAGGGGTGCACGCGCATCTTCACCAAGTCGGAAAAGCTGGCTCGCCACCTGCAGAATCACCTCGGTAGCGTCGCGCACATTTGCGTCGTTGAAGGCTGCGGCAAGACTTTCAGCACGGCCGGCAACCTCACGCGCCACCTGCGCACGCAGCACCCGCCTGGAGCTGTGGCCGCTGCCCGTGCCGCCGCTCCGCCCCAACTCCGCGCTCCTATTGCCCGCCCAAGCCCGCTGTCGGTTGCCGAGTACGCTCCGTGGTCGATGCACACCACCACTAGCACTACTGAGCAGAACATCAGCGTTCCTCAGGCTGCCAACGTATCGGACCACGAGATCCTCGACGTACTCCAGTGTCTCTTTGTTGACGAGAACCCCGCCGTATCTGCACCTATGGACCAGTCCCAGGACCAATACCGCCTGCAGAGCGACCAGCCCGTGCTGCTCTACCTGTAAAGTGTTGCGGTTGTCTCGGCCGGACTTGTGAGTGATAGATACATTAGTTTATAAACAGAGTGGAGCGTTGTATATATTCCTCTTTAACCCAAACCAACTCAATGCGCTTCTCTTCAAACGTACAGTACAATGCTTGTTCGCCACCTTACAGCCTCTAAGCTAGCAGTACGAAGACGCTAGAAAGCTCTCGATCGACTCGGTGTCCGCATGAAGGTGTTCTCTACAAAAGACTCATCACAAGACTAAGGTGGTCGAGAGGTTTCACGCCATCGCCATCCGGTGGCCGCACTGCAACGGTCTCCGAAGGCGGCTCCGTATGCTAATACAGGACATGGACTCAGAATGCATTGGATGTCTTTACGCGCACCCGTGGGATTAAGTGGATCAACACTGATTGTGCCAGCGCGCTGTATACCTTTCCTGTAGCCACCTTCGTGTGTGTCTGTTGGTGGCGTGCTACTGTACAGTGCTGCTCCAACACTTGCAAGTTGCAGCACGGGTGTGAAGGGCGCTGATAAAGCTGGATGGCATCACCTTCGCCTCAATGAACTGCGCGTGCGGACATTCCAGCGCGGAAAGCGCAAGCGGAACATCTGTAGCGTTTGCTGTGAGAATCTTTGCACCAGGCTCTGTATGTTTGCCATGCATAAACGGCAAGGTCTCGGACGGAGAAAACCCAACGAATGGATAGACTGCTTCGTTGCACTCGATGACAAACAGGAGGTGAGTAGCACCGTGTGCCGGCGGCCATTACGCCGATTCACGGGCAGCTTTACGTCGATGTGCTTGTACGTACCCGACGCCCCATGTCTTCACGCTTGTAAATGTACTGTAGACACGGGGACCGAAGCCACCTTGTGTTCGAATGTTCGAGTGCCGCTGCGAGTTGCATTCGCGTCCGATTGCAGGCGTCACGCGTCTGCGATTTGCCTCTTGTGCCAGGGGAGGCACGAGGCTGACCAAGCTCGACGAAAACGCAGCACGGCCACTCGTTGACAAGGTCAATGACAACGGCGACTGCTGCAACCGAGATACGGTCAAGGAACAGCGAGGAAGCCTGCGCGGCCTGCTTTTCTTCCAGCGACACGCCTTGCTTGTTGCGTTGCATCGAGTGTCGAACTCGACACGAAGCGGACTGCAAGCGAGCTTATGTCGAGTCCGTCGCAGTGTCGACACCACGTTGAAGTTGTTGGAATTTTACCGTACCGGTACGCGCACGATGAGGAGCTCCACGTTGGAGCGTTGGAATGCAGCCAGGCTCTTACATTTATACTTGCATACACATGCGCAAATATGAGTCTAAGGTTTCACGTCACCTAACAACTAAAGTTTCGTTTTCCCATTTTCCAATATGAGAGTCTTATAATCACGGGGATCCTATTCAATAGGGAACTCAAATTGATCTCTTATACATGTACAAAGGTACCTTATGGGCCATCATAACCTGTGGAATCTCCAACAGAAGAAAGTGGTCAACGTGCCCTTCAGTGTGGCCATCAACTTGATGCCGGCACCACTGTTTGTGGTGATGATTCCGGGCTGGAATTTCAGGCGCCAAAGCATTTTTCCTGGCCAACTGGCAGCGACACTTCCTTATTGATCACGGACAACGTCGGATGCAGCAGGACAAACGGCCGACAAGTGTAGATTTCCTTTGGCGAAGACAGTGCGCAAGTCGCCAAGTCCGTCCGACACGGAATTCCGCACTTTCACAAGACGCGAACACGGCGTTCGGCCCAAGATATTGTCCGGGATCGGTACATCTACGGCGGTGGAGCCTCACCTCACTGTATTGTGGAACAAGAAATTCGAGTGGTTTGTTTGCAATAACTGGTGTACCGGTACTAGCGAGGTATGTACGTACATGCACGCACACGGGGAAGACTCTACTCAGCGCTTGAATCATCAACGCCAGCGAAACTAATGCAGCACACCTACACCGCTACACGCGCTGAAGACTGTTTCTCTCCAGAAGAGACCGGAGAGATGTAAGCGTCGCTTGCCCGTTCAACAGGGTTTTCTCCTCAAGTCTTCCAGCTTCTACGTACACAGCCCCAGATGGATGGCACAACGGGCCCGCAAACGGTGGCGGACAATCAACAATTGTTTCCCGGCGGGTACATCTACAATGCATGGGAAGTACCGCAGTGGTACAGTACGTTAATCCACTTTAATCTCTGCTTTGCTCTCCACTTCCGAATTTGCTGTATCCGCCTCAAGTCGCTTCTCTCATCGTCCGCAATGGCCAAATTCTCCTTCGCTGTCTCGACGCTGCTCGTTGCGTCTGCTGCCATTGCTTCGGCCCACGAGGGACACGAACACGAGGCGTCCTCGTCGTCGGGCTCTGCCACTTCGGGCACCGTCGGATCTTCGCAGGAGTGCTCGGCCGACGTGAGCGAGGCCTTCATCGCCACCATCGACAACAGCACGTATTTCAACACGTGCGCCGAGGGCACGACGTTCAACGTCACGTCGGCCTTCGACGTGCTCAACTTCACGGACGCCGACTTCTTCACGTTCTGCAACTCGTCCACGTGCCTCGAGCCGATTCACGAGCTCATGGGCTCGCAGGACTGTCTCATCACGTATGAGGGCTCTGCGCGCGACCTGTCGGACGAGGTCTCGAAGTTCCACGACCAGTGCCACGAGGTCCTCGACGCCGCTGGAGAGGAAATGGACATGGGCGGACACGCCCACAGCTCCGGCTCGACGGCTTCTGCTTCCGGTAGCTCCGACGCGTCCTCCGTGGCGATGGCCGTCGGCTCGGTGGTCTCCGCTGCCATCCTCGCTGCTTTCCTAGCTTAGACTATTCCCCCTATTTCCGCTGTCAGAGCGAGTGTAACCTGACAGAACAAGTTGAGTTTTACTAGAACAAACGTCATATTCACGTACGTCTAGTTTTATAGCCGAATTGTCTAAAGCAGAGCAGCGACGGCGGTGCAGCCGACAAGGGCAGCTGCAACGAAGGCGCCGCTAGTAGTCGACGCTGCACTGGAGCCCGCGGTTGAGGCGCTGGTGGTGCCGCCCATGTCCATGCCGCTCATACTCATCGCCATGCTCATGGACATGTCATCGCTGTCAGTGGTGTCGTCGTCGTCATCATCCGTCCCCAATGCCTTGTGGCACTCTTCGTGCAGTGCGGAGACCTCCTCGGACAGGTTGCGCTCCGTGCCTTCGTACTGGATTAGGCAGTCCGACGGGATGGAGTGAACCATCTCGTGCACAGGCTCCAGGCACGTCGACGAGTTGCAGAAGAGCAGGAAATCCGAGTCGGTGAAATTGAGCACGTCGAACAGTGAAGACACGTTGAAGGTTACGCCCTCGTCCTCCACAGCGCACGTGTCGTAGTACGAGCTGTTATCGATAGTGGCGACGATGGTCTCACTCACGCTGGACGAACACTCGTCGGCGGCCGAGGCGACCGAAGCGAGAAGGAAAGAGGAGGCGGCGAGAGCGAAGCGGGACATTGCGTGGACGGTCGACGGAGTTGAGGACGAGGAAGCGGATCCGAAAATGACTCGATCTCCGAGTTCGAGTCATTTTCATCTCGAGACTCGAGGCGAGCTGCGTTGTGAGGTGGCCGCGCTCAGGGCTTCGTGAAGTGGCTACGCTTCCTGCAGAGCTGAGGACAATTGGATTGTTGAATGAATAGTCCTATTTCAAATAAATAGTACTTGTACATGTATTTGGTGAGCATTCTTTATTCAAGTGCAGGTTTGTAGACTGCACATCACCATGCCTTGTGATGGTTGGCAAGAAGACACCATTGGGGCAGACTGCGAGTCACAGTTAGTTCTTCTCCAAGTTATCGAAGACTTCTTACAACATTCCAAGTACGGTCCTCAGTGAACCTACACTTAATAGACTGTTCAAGCGAACGCCAAAGCTACCGGATCGGCATCTTTTTTTCAACGAAATTAACTCATACAGTGAGTGCTTCAAAGTATGTGCAATAACCACCACCCCGAATATGAGTACATGTACCATGACTTTTTCCAAGTGCAGGTGTTCATATAATACCACGTTCAACAAACCTGCACCACCAGAACCAGCAAAAACTCCCCTAATCAAAATGGCATCAGCACCACACTCTTTTTCTCGGACAAAATACAACGCCTTCTTGTGTCTAATTTTGCAATTACTTTTGTTTGTCCAAACCCCGTTAAACGTCATTCCGCCTTCCACGTCTTCCAACAATGGCGTCCCCCGTCCAAGCTCTCCTCCTGGACATGGATGGCGTCCTAGCCGAAGTGTCCCAGTCCTACCGCCAGGCGATCGTGGACACTGCGCGCCACTTCGGCGTGCGCGTGACCCACGAGGACATCGACCAGCAGAAACTGGCGGGCAACGCCAACAACGACTGGCAGTTGACACACCGTCTGATCCTCGACGGCCTCAGCTCCACTAACGCGCCCACGCTCGAAGCCGTCACGGCTCAATTCGAGACTCTGTACCAAGGCGTAGGCGACACCCCGGGCCTCTGTGAGCTCGAGACTCTGCTCACCCCCAAGGGGCTTCTACGGGAATTGCACCGTCGACTGCCCAAGGGAATGGCAGTCGTCACTGGGCGTCCGCGCAAGGACTGCAAGAAGTTCCTAGTCGCACACGGCATCGAGGACCTTTTCCCCGTGCAGATCTGCATGGAGGACTGTCCGCCCAAGCCGTCCCCCGAGCCAATTCTACTGGCGCTCAAGGGACTCGGAGTCAGGGCGGAGCACGCTGCGATGGTCGGAGATACAGTCGACGACATCATTGCAGGCCGGAAGGCGGGCACTGTCGCCTATGGAGTGTTGACGCCGCAGGCATTTGCTAAGGCCATTCTGGAACAGACCCCCGCTGCGATTGGTAAAGTACTGGAACAGGTCGGAGCTAGCGTCGTGTTAACTCCCGGACTGGCGGAGCTGCTGGACCTGATCCCACCACAAGCAGCTAGTGCAACTTCAACTAAAAGCAGTACACGGGACGCTAGCATCTCCCGAGTGACCAAGGAGACGTCAATTAACGTCAAGCTGTCGCTGGACGGCACGGGCAAGTCCAAGGTGAGTTCGGGCATCGGCTTCCTGGACCACATGCTCACGGCGCTGGCCAAACACAGTCGCTTCGACTTGGAGCTCGAGTGCAAGGGCGACACGTGGATTGACGACCATCACACGACGGAGGACTGCGCTCTGACGCTAGGAGAAGCCTTCGACGTGGCACTGGGCGACCGCGCGGGCATCGCGCGCTTCGGTTTGGCCTGTGTGCCGCTCGATGAGGCTCTATCCCGAGCCATTGTGGACATTTCGAGTCGCGCGCACAGCGAGATCAACCTGGAGCTGGTTCGTCCGACCGTGGGCGAGCTCTCGTGCGAGATGATCACGCACTTCTTCGAGTCGTTCGCCAGCGCCGCCCGCCTGACGCTGCACGTGGACGTGCTCCGCGGCCGCAACGACCACCACCGCGCCGAGGCGTCTTTCAAGGCTCTGGCCATTGCGTTGCGTGGTGCCGTCAAGTTCGACGCCACCGCGGGCGTGCCGAGCACCAAGGGCGTCTTGGCGTAAGCTAGCAGACGGACGTGAGCTTCATAGATAAACCGTGACTGTATTCACTACTGGTACTTCCTTATTAGTTTGCGACTTCCTGCATCAAAGCTGTGTGCAGCACACGCATCGCTTCTGCTGCAGTGGGTCTTTTATCCGGAATCATCGACACGCAAGCGAGTCCCAGACGGACCATCGTCTGCGGGTCACTCTTGGAGAACTCGACACTTAACGTTCCAGTGGCAACTCGGTGTAAGATGACCAACGGAGACAGTTGGTCGTTCGAACCAGGGCGTTTAGCATGGGCGTAAGGCAACGTGTGAGTGGAAAGCTCTGACAGAACCACGCCAAAGGAGAAGATGTCCGCCTTCTCGTCGTACGCGTTACCCACCATCACCTCTGGCGCCATCCAGAGCGACGTACCGACATCTGCAGTCATCGCTCGGTCGACGCGTTCCCGGGATACACCGAAATCCGTAAGTTTCGCGCCTAGAGCTTCGTTCAGTAAGATATTCTTCGACTTTAAGTCCCGATGGAGCACTGGGACGTCGCGAGAGTGCAGATACGCTAGTGCATGCGCCACATGCAGCGCGATCGTGAGTTTTCCCGCGTTGAAGCCTGTTTTGCGGTTCTCGTCTTCGTATTTGTCCAACAACCCGCGTAAATCGCCTCCGTCCATGTATTCCATGACGCAGCAGAAATCTTCTCGGTAATTCCACGCCACGCCGATGAACTGCACGATATTCGGGTGACTCATGGAGCGCGCCATCTTAATCTCCTGGACGAACGTCTCCACGTCGCTCATCGTCTTCACAGCCACCACTTGGCGGTTGTACGTGCCTTTATACACTTTCCCGAAAGCCCCACGGCTTATAAACTCGTGGATCTCCACCTTTTCTCGAGGTATCCGAGCCTTGATAAGGACTGGATCGTCCGTGTGGAAGTCAGTGAGCGAACTCTCGGACAAACTCGACGTCTCCGAGCCCGGAGTGACGTCGCTCCACTGCGAATCCAACGATTCTTTCGAGCCCAACGATTCTTTCGAGCTGTCGACTCGACCTTGTGAGCTTTGAGAGCCCATTGAAGCGGCTGCTGGCTCAATGGCTAGATGTTCGCCGTTCAGTTTGTCACGTAGCGGTGCTAACATCTTGGGCATTCCAGGCTTTGACAACAGGTGCGCTGCCTTCTCCGAAATCCTCCGTTCCTGGCTGCTGAGCTTATCCTTGAGGCGCGTCTGCGTGTGGCTCCAGTGCTCTCCAATACAAGTGTAGCGGTTCACGATGGACGCTTCGCAGTGCTCAAACGTGTCCGACAGCTTCTTCTCCTGGCTGTTCATGCGGCTTTTCACCCGCACGCGCGTTTGGGTCAAGTTCTCCCCCACCGCAGCGTACCGGTCCACCACGGCCGTCTCATACTCGTCGAGTTTGTCCGATATTTTACGCGCCACTTTGCCCATGCGCGAGTGGAACGGAGACTCCATGGCGAAAGGTCAATTAAGAGTCAATTAAGAGCCAACGAGACCTGCGAGGGAAGTGCACGAATGAAAGTCCCGGCCACGGACGACACCGCAACATGCGCAGAGTATGATGTGCAGCACATAAACCGCTGGCCATTCCGACTCGAGAGGCATGCGAAAAATGGCTCACTTCGTCACTTGGGGAAGCTTTTTCATGGCTCCAATACGAGTCGGTAGGGTGGAAGCTGGTCCAACATCCAGCTGCTCAAATCCAGTGCCGGCGCTTTATACTACTGAAGTATAGATTATAGCGAAGAACAGTCCTGCGGGAAGACTTTTAGGTTCATTTCTATCTGGCTGGTCATCGACAAACACAGAGTTTACTTCCCGATAGAGGAGATGGCAATCCGTGTAATCTCTCAGGTGATCAGCAAAAAGCGACTAAACATTGGGTAAGATTAGATATTTATACATGTACTACCGGTACACGTGCACTACGCATCGTGTGATGTTCCGCTCGGATAGTCATGACTATGCCAATGAAGCGAACAATGTTCGCTTCGTTGGAGTAACGTGGAGACTACAAGAGGAGTTTTGCTGCGTGATGGAGTGGGCGACTTGCGAACTCTATTGAATAAATACGACGAACAAAAGTGTCCGACCGGCTTCGACTTCAGTAAGATCCTGATCGCGTTCCAGGCCAAAATGAGACCTACTGCAGTCGAAGCTTTACACGTCGTTTACACCACATTGATGCAGAAAGCGAAGGTACTGTAACTTATACTAACAAAAAGTATTATAAAAGAAGGATACATTTTAGCTGGTGTACATCGCCAAATCTCGGGAGAATCTTCACAAAAAGAAGACAACAACATCGACCGTTGAACAAGACGTTGCACTAGAAAATGCCGCTTTGACCGTGAGCGACAAGTCCACTTCATCCCTCGTACGGAGTGCGCACAACTTTCTCTCCACTTGAGAGCCGTAATGTCCTCACATTTCAGCTGATAATTGCCGATGTTTGATTTAACCAACTTGATCGTTTCCAGTAGTAATTGGTTCTTCAACTCTTCTTTGAGCTCTTCTACCAGACAACTCTCGTTCAAACTCACCGTTAAAACAGAGCGACCAGCGAGGCAAACAATCTTCCTGGTAGGAATCACAGCCACGAGATGCACGTCGCCACCTGCACCTGGAGCAGGTACAAGCTGGCTGTCCCAGGTCTCCTCGTGCCTCAATGGTGACCAGTTGGATAGAATTGAGTTCACAACCCGATAATCTCCAGCCTCCAGGAACTCAGGCAGTAGACTGAGCTCAAACGAGCCGCGTTGGATATACTTCCCACGCGCAAACAACTGGATCCTGCCTGCTTTCACGTCTTTAAACTCACGCGGACACACTTCCTTTAGGCCAGAAGCGACAATACCAGTCAAAATTCCACGTGGGGCGTTAACAGGCACCATTTGGACCCCGGTGGTTCCTACCACCGCACACGAGAGAGCCCGCATCGCAAAAACTATCCAAATTGCCGCAAAAACTTCAAGACTTTAAGCTCCAAAATGTCGGAAAACATCAACTGGCCTTCAACTTTACTGGGAAAAGATCGCAGAATTAAAGTAAATACTGGGAGAACAGGCTGGTTCCCGTCCCGGAAAAATCTCTTCGATCAACAGCAGCAAGTTAGTTCGGTTCTTTCCCAGTCTTCAAATGCTCGAGACGTTGCTGGTTCTTTGGCTGTTAGTGCTGAGCGATGGCTGTGTAGCGCGGCTGAGTCGACGGAGTGACAATCGATTGACGACGCAGTCCGGTCTCAGGATGTGGGTCGACCCAGATACCCCGCAAGAACGCTACAAGTGGGAAACTTCGCGTGGGGAGTCATGGGAACTGGTGATGAGCGACGAGTTTAACACCCCCGGGAGGTCCTTCCGACCAGGAGATGATCACATGTGGACGTCCATTGAGAAACCCGACGGCGTGAACGAGGCGATGGAAGTTTACGCTCACAACAAAACCACAACGACCTGCGACGAAGACATCGGCGTCTGCAGCTTCCAGATCGAACTGGACGACTTTGTCACTAAACTGCAAGTGTGGAACAGCTACCTGAAGACTCCAGGCTTCGAGAACGTCACTTTTGTACGTTATTTTATTAGTTTTTTACGATGTTTTTCGAGACTAACTCTTGCGTGGTAGTTTTATCGAGGTGGAATGGTACAGTCGTGGAACAAATTCTGTCTCCAGGGAGGCGCAGTTGAGGTCCGAGCGCAGCTCCCTGGAGCGATAGCCGAGTCCTCGGGCAACCCCGACATCCTCCTGGACACCAGCGCTCGAGCTCAGTCGCTGCGTTACTATCCGACGTGGCCGGGCATCTGGATGATGGGGAATCTCGGTCGAGCCATCTTCAGCGGCTCCACCAACAGGATGTGGCCGTTCTCCTACGACACGTGCGACCCGGACTCGTTCCAGCCGCACAACCAGCGAGTCAGTGCATGTGACGCAGCCCCCGGGTCTGGAATGAACCCGAATCAAGGCCGTGGGGCCCCTGAGATCGACATCGTCGAAGGCGGCGGAACGACCATATCGTCGTCCATCCAAGTTGGACCTGGTATGCCCCCACAGTTCCGTGTAATCCCACCACAAGACGACAATAAGTTGTGCATTTACTCCAGCTCGTGCGAAACCCCGGGCGCCAACGTCCCTGGTATCCCAGAAAGAGTGTATCTTGGCGCTCGAGGCCACCAGTCCTGGTATCAGAACTTACGCTACGCGGCCAACAATTTCTGCCAGCAAAACGCTAGCGAGATCCAAAGTTACGCCACAGTAACGGCAGCTCTGGAGGCTGGCATTGAAGACAACGTGTGTTCCATCACCACTTGCCCTGCGTCTCTGGATATCAATTCGAATCTGGAATACGTAAATCCCGGAGAGGACGACCGCTGGGGGATCAACTCGAATGGCACGTGCTTCTCCGCTAGGAACTCGTACATGGGCGAATTCATCTGCAGCGCTGGCAATCCCGATCCGAGTTGTCACCAGCTTAAGGACGCACCAATTTTGCCTCAGGATGACGAGAGTTTTGCCTTTCAGATGGACGCCCTCTCCGCGAATTGGCCGGTGCACATGGCAGTGTACACTGACTTCGTACAGTACCAAGTGGAGTGGGTTCCTGGATCAAATGGCTACGTGCGGTGGATGCTGGCAGGTGAGCCGCTGTACGAGATCCCAGCGGAGACAATCACGAACCCACCGCAGGGCGCAGACGTCAAGAACCCGCCCAAGATCATGGTCGAAGAGCCTTTGTACCTCATTTTCAATGTAGCCATGTCCAGTAAGTGGGGTGCGCAGCCCCCAAACCCGAAGAAGCCGTGTCGAGGCGATGGACTGGACCCCGTAGCCAATGCAATCTGCGATTCGTTCCCGATGCACTTGAAGATTGACTACGTGCGAGTGTACCAAGATTTATCTCCCGGCTCGAGCATGAGCGTGGGGTGCGATCCGAGCACTCACCCCACGCGTCAGTGGATACTTGATCACCTTTCAGAGTACGAAGACGACGAGAATAGGCTCGTGGAGGTACGAGGCAAGGCGTTTTGCCGAACGAATGAGGACTGTACAGTCCAAACAAGCCACAAGCATCGTCGAAATCCGACCGGGAGCTTCAGTAGCTCTGTCGTAATGACTGGGAGATGCATCAACCAGCGCTGTGAGTGTTCCAGCGATACGTGGACAGGGCCACGATGCATCCTCCCCAGCAAACCAAGTGCAGTATCCTTCGGCCCTCCGGTCGTTCTGGCTGCATGCATCGGCTCGTTGCTACTGGTTTTAGGGATCGCTTCTTGTGTTGTTATTTGCTTTTCGAGGAAGAAAGAGGCTGAAGCTGTCGAGACAGAGCGGAAGGTGAAGCAGCAGCAACGCCAGCAGTACGAGCTACTTCGACGTCAATCCAGTCAACACCTACAAAGCGCGTGGTCGTCAGAGTAGGAAGGTTTAGCCCAAGCTAGCACGGTTTTTTTTTTTCTCGAAGTGGGTAATCAGATGGATAGCAATTTCTCCCCTAGATCGTAGTCTGGCCAATCAGACGCTTCAATCGATATCTTCGCCCACCTTCCCCATTTTGGTGAATCATATCGCCCTCATTTTGTCATTTTCATCCCAATTAAAGCTGTATTCAATACAGCAATACAGTATTGCGGTTGCAGGCGTATCGAGTCGGGGATAACGACTTGATATGAGACTGCGCGAAACAAAAAGATGCTAACGTTAGTTAACATTTTAGCGTTTTCGAGATTAACGGCTGGGAAGCGGCCGCTTCCTTTTTTGCACTAAACATAATTTTCTCAGGAGAGAGATTTATTCAAAATCTCTAAATTTGACTGGGGTATATCGGCCTCGAAGCATGGAAGAGCTTGCAGCATTTGCCACCGCTGGGGGAGGCCAGGCCGCTAGTGGACAAGCCGTTAGCAGCTTCGACGACAACAGCAGTGACGGCAGTGCAGACAGCAGCTGGGAGCTGTACCCAGAAGATGCAAGCTCGGCCGAAGAAGACGACGACGAGAAGCGTGAAGAAACCGAAGGCGTGGATGAAGGCATGAACACAAGCATCTTTTTTATTACCGAAGACTTGAGAGCGAAGGTTACTCGTCTGATCCAGGAAGATGCTTGCAAGAAGTGGTGTCTTGAGGGGAAGGCAGTTCAGCTGGAACAGTTCCTGTGGTGGGTGTCCCAGATGGCTGGTGGAGAGCGGAAGCAAAGCATTCTGACAGCACTAGCTGTGCTGAAGGAAACATACATGGTAGAGCGCCATCGCGACTACGGTTTACGCGAGCAGTATCATTACTACCTTCCTCTTGTCGGGCACGTCTGTCGTGCAGCTTGGTGTGCAGCGCACGGCGTCTCAACCCCAACCGTAACGCGCTACCGCAACCGCATAAACGATGAGATCTTCTCCGTGAAGGCGCACGGCAACCGACTGAACCAGAACGCTAGTGGTGTGGATCTTCGTTGATTGATCTCTTGGTACAAGGGCTTTGGGGCACAGGTTGGGGAGGTGGTGCCAGTCGGGTGAGAAAGCAGACCACCGTTGGCGGCGCTGTGAAGCTGCAGTATTCCTCGAAGGAGTACACGCAGCTACCCACGTGCTTCACGTAGGGGCAGCTCTACATGAAGATGCACAACTTCGTCGAGGAAATGCGGATGCGAGTACACGAGCCAAGACCAAGTACGTTCAGGCAGATGTTGAAGAAACATTGCCTGGTAATTCGCATTGGGCCTAAGCGAAGCAACGTCTGTGACGTGTGTAGTGTCTACCACGCGCGCATGCGGAGAGGGGTTACTGCTGAGCTGACAGAAGAACTTGGACGTCACACTGAGGCTGCTCGTCACATGAGATTCGTTTTACCTACCGGATACATGGATCATTTTGATTTACTCTATATATTAGGGAGGCGTACAAAAAGAATCTAGCTTATTATGGGCTACAGCCAGAACCTCACGCTACCAGGTGTTAGCAGCACTCCATCGCAGTGGTACTTCCTGTCGCTGCGGAGTGTCAACATGTTTGGCATTTACTACGCTGACAAGGCAACCCAGTACAACTACGTCTACGACGAGACGGTAGCCGGCAAGGGTACAGACGAGGTAAACTCGTTGCTGCACCATTTCACCGAAAAGACCATGTTGCCAGACGGACACAAGAAGCTAACGATCTACGCGGACAATTGTGGCGGTCAGAACAAAAACAACTACGTGCTAAAGGCGCTGCTTGCCTTGACACACATGGGTGACTTTAAGACTGTGGAGTTGAAGTTCTTTGTAAAGGGACACACTAAGAACGCGGTTGACCGCGGATTTGGGCACATACGGAAGCGGTTGAGTCGAGTAGATGTGCGGACGATGGAGCACCTTTTCGAAGCAGTCAACGTCGCGTAGGCTACGTCAGCGCTAGTGCATGTGCCCAATGAGAACACTATCTTCCGAGAGCACCGTGAAGTAGTGAAGGAGGCGTACAAGGACAACAAGGACATTCAAAGGTTCCAAATTTTCATCATGAAGAGCGATTCTCCCGGGGTTGTGGCCTGCCAGAGAGGTCCGAATTCGGCCCCAGTCTTGCAAGATCTTCGGCGCAAGTACGATGGCATCGTCGTGGACGCGGAATGCGAGCGGGTACTATTCATCAGTCGCTTAGAGTTGCTGCCCAACCCCCCGCCAAGCTCCGAGAAGATCCAGCAAATGTACAACAAGGTACATCCGTACGTCCCGGAAGAGTTTGTAAACGATGTACTGTACGCTCCGCCAAAAGACGAGGACGAACGGAAAACAGCCGAGATCAAGCGAGATCGAGCAGCACGCCAAAAGGCGTCCTCTAAGCGGAAGAAGATCGAAAGAGAAGCAGCAGCGAAGTGTGGTCCTCCAAGTGAAGCCGAGGCAATGCCAGCAGAGCAGCAGCAACATGAGGGGGATTGCAGTGATGTAAATGAATCAGCTGCAGCGAAGGCTCCACCCGTGAAGAAACGCGCACGAAAGGAAACGTCATGACTGCTGTAAGGTTTGGTCACCCGGCGGTGTTTTGTTCTTGATGAATCAAAATGATTCTAGTATCCGTCGAGAACAAATTCCAAAACATACACCTCGATTTTTGAATTTCTGAAAATTGAGCTTATAAATATGCATCTCAAACTGAGACGGAGCCAAATTAGGACCCCGGAATAGGCCCAATCGCTCTGCGGGCTCAGTCTATCCCAAGGCGAACAATAAAAAAAAATCGAGTTCGGCGACTTCTCGAGGCAGCACTTTAGTCTCGTATGTGTATCGTGATACAAATAAGTGGTGTGCGGAGTATTACTCCCGTATTTACCGCATCTCCGACCAACAACGACCAACAACGATGAGCCTGAACGACCTCAAGCCTGCCAACACCAAGGGCACGCGCGCGACAGCTGTGAAGGCGTTCGAGCGCTTTTTCTCCGCTGAAAGCACCACCATGGAGCATGTCAGGGCTCTGATCGTCGTGGGCCCAGACTACGCGGGTTGTATTCTCGTGACGCTCATGGACAAGTTTGGTGTGTACTACGCAGAAGCTAGGGGGCAGCCTCTATCACGCCACTCCGCCGCTCAATACTTCCACCAGGTGAAGTGCTGGCTTCTGGACGAGTATCCTGTTCAAGGTGGGACTGTGGCGCGGCAGCAGCTCGGTT
>LGSM01000608.1:0-17231 GCA_001314345.1 Phytophthora multivora | reverse complement strand
TCGAAGACAAACGGCACCTACGAGGGTAGTCACAAGGTCACACGCCAAGCCTCTTTCCGGATACCCATTAGGATCCCGGTTGGAGGTTCTGACTTTCGTTCTTCCAACTGGACATTTCTCCAGTCGGACTATCCGGAAGACACGCTATACGCACCTGGGCGGGAAAAGTGTTCACCCACTTTGCCACACGTGTCACCATTCAGAAAGAGACATCGAACTTAATTGACATCATAGTGAAACAAGTCTCGAGTGTCTGCAACACGGAATATCATGCAACATCTCGAATACCCGGAAATGTCCGAAATAGGCTTTGGCGTAGAGGTTAACTCCTTAGTTCCCGGGGCAATAGTGGAGGGTATATTTTGTTCCTTATGTTGGACCTCCAACTTAAGAACATATGAAAGTTTGTATAGGCTGGATTTTTGCATGGCTATGCTGGTTAGATGGTACAGAACTGTATAAAAATGAAAACGAGACACATCTAACATTACAGGCCTATGTTGGCCTAAAATCTTAGTATAGTTGAGGTTATGATGGCTAAGTCAACATACGGCCTGTATCTTTTAGTGAGGACGCATTTTTTGTGACCATTGTATATGATCGCAATATTGTAAAAAGGACAGTAGTAAGCGTGTTTCCATCGATTACAGACAGAAAGAAATCACTATTATACGGTACAAACTACATCTTCATAGGCTTCACGGCCAGGGTTCAAAAATTGAAATAAAGATTTTTTGGGTTTTGGATTCTATAAAAAGCCCGCCCACCCACTAATAAAGCTGTGAGGAATTTATGGATTTCAATATACACTAGTCAAGTGGGGTCAATGGAAGGCCATGCCACAACTGTAATGGCCTTCAACTGCCCCAAATGCCAACACACTCTCAAGCACGCAGCGTCTGTGAGGCGACATGTCGGTTCGGCAATCTGCCTTCGGCGCCAGAAGCCAGGGGGCATCCACGAGAACCGCCGGCGTCAGCGGAACATCCGCTGCATAGAGCGCCGACAAGAACGTCGGAACGGATCAAGAGGAGCAGTTGTCGCTACGGCGGTTGTTCCGCTGACGCCGGCGGTTCTCGTGGAGGTGCTCGATCCTACGAGTGCTAATGAGGCGCTAACAGCTGAACAGCATGTTGGCGCCCGTTGCTGCCCAATTTGTTGGGAAGCAGTGCAGGACCCGTACGCCTGCCTGCGGTGCAAAAACAAGTTTTGCCGGGTGTGCATTTGTACACATATCGACAGACATGGCATGGATACCACGTGCCCAACATGCAGGCGCCCGGTATTCCCTTAGCCTCCACGACCACTTCCTCCTTCTCGGCTACGGCCGTCAGACGAAGATTAATGGTGGCTTCATGAATCAGATAGTTGTGATGACAATCAGGGCACCGACAGTGATTACGCTGAATACAACCTTTTCTTGTTATCATTTGTTTTAATCAATAAGACATATCGGATTCTAAATTTATGAGCTCTGTAGATGCCACTAATTAGCCAATGAAACAACTGTATTTTTAATTTAACCAATTACAGCATCAGAAGAGATAACGCATGCGACATAAGAATTGCGGATAAGATAAGATAATTCCGGCAGCATTGAAGTGGCCATCATTTCTCCTAAGTGCTCTAGGGGAGTCCTCATTTTGGCTGAAGGTCAGTGTGATCCTCATTTTGGCTAAGGGTCAGGGTAGTCGCCGTTTTGGCTATTGAGGCCCTCATTTTGGCTACGGATTAGTATAGTCGATGTTTGACTTAAATGAAAAATAATAAACTCACATAAGGCGAAGATTCTGATAAGCGTTTAATAGTACTCGTAAGCGCTATCTTGGTTGTTGTTGTCCCCACTCTCTACGTCTGTTCCCACGAAATTCGACAGCTCCAAATCGTCTGCCTGGAGGTTCTTCATGTTAAAGAACATAAACACGAGTTTCTCGACGCTGAGATACCTCCATCTGTTGCGTAACTGCGAGTGCACGAATTTATGAGCAGAGAAATTGCGCTAAGAAGCAGCACTTGAGCAGGCCGCGGAGAATAAAGTTGTCGCGATAGGCCGTAGAAGCGGATACCTTTGGACGCAGAGCCAAAATTCTTAGACCTCAATCCGACCGTCCTGTACTAGCTTGATTTGACGAGCTGGTTATTGTGTGACAGCTTGGGGCCTCATCAACTCGATCATTGTCGCATCTTCCTTTCTTGGACCGTTTCACTTAGCGATGAAGTATGCGACACCTTCCCGAGTCGCTTGATCCATGTTCTTCCCAGCGTAGCGAGGATCCAAGCCGTAAGCCACTCTATGGGCGTCTCCGTACTCAAAACCAAAACGCTCGCGCAGAACTGACGCGATGATACCCAGCTCAGCGATTGGTGTTGACATCTCCTCGAAAGTGTTGGGCAGGTGGAGGAACATCTTGTAGACATCTGAAATCGGACGCATGTTCATCTCGAACAGCTTTTGAATTTGAGATAGGATCCCCCTTTGAGCAGCTAAAGGCGACGCAACTCAGCCCACAGCTGCTAGTGCTTCGTGAAGCATATGGCAAGCTTACGGCAGTTTTCCTCGAGGGTTTTGAGCCAGGGTAATCTTGAGACAAGGTCCTTGACGACCAAGTGGATGGCGTGCGAAGTGCAGCCATGAAAGAAGATCAGATGGCACGCAGGCTGCAACGTCTGCCACACCAGCTGATTGGCGCTCGTGTTGTCAGTAACAACGGCGGCAATGGTCGTAAACGACGATGCTTTGATCACGCGCTTGATGCCTGCCGCCAAAACGATGACGCTGTGCGACGGCGACCCACGGTACACAATCTCAAGAAAGTAGGTGTCTTCTCTGCATGTTTGATGACGCTCTTACCGTTGACGTCAGTCTAGGCATCGGTTGCAAGCGTACCTTTCTTCCCCTGTTTACGAAGAACCATCACCAACTTCAACCCTCCGTACGCGCTTTCAAGAAGTGAGGTTGCGAGCTCCCGAGTAGTTGGCACGACTACCCAAGGGTTCAGGATAACCTGCGACTTGGTCAGCGTTTCATGGTTGACCTTGTTGAAGGCCATTCCAGTTGAGTAGCACCAAAGGGCGAACTGCTATTAAACTTTCAGGAGTGAGACTAGGGCTGGTTGGAAGCAGTCGGTGATCGGCCTTGTCATAGCTCATTTCGCGCACTTCCGCTTGAAGTGATCGTCGACACATTCAACATATCTCCCAACTGATGGATATTCTTCTCGCACTTCTTTCACGATACGATATCCTTCGCCACAATGACGTTCTCCCAGACGGGATCTTTGCGTCTTCCACGGTTGAAGGAGTCGATGTAACGATGGAGTCAAGGTAAAAAGACACTTCCTTCCCACAGTGTTGCCAGCAGAGTCAGAAGCGCTCAAGTTCGCATAAACTGCTTCGAGGCCTGAAGGCAGCTGGGGGACTGGTGTCATGTCTTGAGAACGAGAGTCGCGAGCAGGGTAGGGGTAGGAGACCAAGTCGATGGGCATTATAAAACCCATGGTGGTCGTAGACGGTCAGGAAAGTCCGTGGAGGGAGAGGTTTTTTAAAGTGTTCAAATTGAAAACTGAAGAGCGAAGAATCGCTCTTAAGGTGGACACATGAGAGCTCATGTCGCTGTTAGAACAATGGAGATGGGTCGAGCCCAAATGAACCGCCATTTAAACTATTTAATAAAGTATACTTGGTTAATAGCTGCTCATGCGGTCTCAATTGGCCTAGTGGTTTTGGAGCTGAGCGATGCCGTCGTGTGAATATTAAAGCTCCATCACCCAAACCCACACACCCACTGTTTTTGCCAAACCCACCCGCTCACAACTGAGGACTTGGGTTTTGCGGAATCCTGTTCACGACATGTATCTGACCTCTCCCTCCTTCTTTTTGACCGCCAAAATGGCGTCGTGGTTCTTGGCTTCTCTACATACATAAAAATTGAGGTGTTTACGGCAGCTATACTAAGTACTAACACTCAGAATTCAAATTTATACTGATTCGTGAATTTCCCACATCTGAGGCCCAAAAACAAGGCATATTTATACTCCTTTATTCCTGTATCTCAGTTATATTTCAGAATTGTTTTTTTTTATTAAAACCCGAGAGCCACCAAAAACTTATTTGCATCGAATACAACAACCGGCAGCCCAATTGCATGCCTCGTAGACAAGTTATGATATTGATCTCAACTCTGATTGGAGTTAGCACAGGAATAGGAAGCACAATTTTTATCATTTTCAACCAAATCTGACCAGCTGTGTAAATGTTTTTTGTTTTTGTTTTGTTTACGACGTTCTCCTTATTTCACTATCAGGAGCTATTGACAGTACATATATACAAATACTAAGTGTCGCAATGGCTTATACGGGACCTCCAACATAACGTAGATGCAGCAAAAAGATTGAAGCAAGCTATACACCTTTTATGTTCTACGGTACAACATATGTGAATTAAGGGGTTAAGGGCATCTATCTCCACCGGTCGAGAGTAAAACTAAATTAAATTCGCTCATTTTTTGGTCTCGCGACAGGGCGACTATGTCAAACCAGGACGACACTGTACCGATCGTGAACCACGGCCAGTGATTGCCTGCAAAGGCTTTCCTCAAAGATTGACTCTAACCAAACTTGCTAAAAATCTGCACGTTTGCGTAAATTTTTGACTATAATTTGGGATTTAGGTAGTGGAACTTGGAAAAAGTAACCCTAGAACTGAATACGGAAATGATGAGAACTAATTTTACTCATGACCGATGGAGATGAATACTTACTTATTGTTGCAGGGAGTACTGGTGGGTATCGAAAAAAGTAGGATCTTGGAGAGAGTAAAAAATAGTATAAAGTAAAGTGAGATAGATATTTAAGAAAGTAGCATGTTGCTGACATGAAAATAGTTTGTGGCATTCAGAAACTCAGTCTAGAAATGCCGCGACCAGTCCTTGTCTGATATTCCAGGCATTTAGGTACATTAACTAATCCTATCGCGAACAGAAGAGCATTATGCTGCCTTTGAGCACGTTTTCTAAACACGATGGATTTTTAGGCCTTCAAAAGAGGCATAATACCGCTTTTCACGATAGACGGTAGGTTGTAGCGCCCTTGTAGGGTCACCCGCTTTTTTAGACGATCAGCAATAGGCAGGGTAGGAGTAATATATGGATATCCCTCTCCAAATGAATAAAGTCCTGACTAAATGGATGATAAATTACCGATTTAGAGATGAACAGGGTAATGCGTGTGTTGAAGCGATGTTGAATGCAGCTGCCGAGGCCCTCAATTCATGAGACAGGAGTAGTCGAATAATGAGGAGAAAATTAATCGGCTTGCTGCTGCCTAAATGCTGAGCTTAGCTGTCTGGATAGATTAATCTCTTCTTGCTCGGTACCCCTTCCTAGTTGACAATCACCAGCATTCCCCTGGACGTTAATGCTCTAGTTCAAGCCCACCAGCCACCGATCTGTATTTCCCTTCTTCAGTGCTGAAGTCTCCTCGCTGCTTCATTGAAGGGACCCAGGAAATTGCTAACTAAGGGTCTCTGGTTCAATCTCGGTGCTAACAAGTTTTTGGCAATGTCCACGGGATCGTATCCGCGAGTACTTTATATATACACATGTCGTAGAGACGCACGTGGTTAAAACTTGTAGCGCGTCGCCGTTGCTCCGCAAATTTCTAATCGTGTGCGTCATGAAGTATGTCCACGACAAGCCATGTGTTTCAAACCGCGGCCTCAAGAAGCGAATTCGCTTCTTCTAACCGCGTGCCTCAGGCATTGAGCCCACGACAAGCTGCGAGTTCTTGCCCCGGTCTCAAGCATTGAGTTCAAACCGCGGTTACTCGTGCTACGTCGTGACCTTGCTGCTTCGGGCTGGCTAGAATGACAAGTGATGGAAGGATCTAGTAGACAGAATATGTCTTTTTATCATAGTGATATTGTTTTAGACAGTTCATTTTTGAATTGGTTCTTACGATTTTAGATACTGTCAGTAAACGGCTACAAGAGCAGCAATTCGCAGCATTCGTACCAGGCCAAAGTCCTATACGTTTCCAGCTTCCTGTGGGAAGTATTCTGGCCATAATTCAGTACCTAGTGAAAGGTCTCCGGTTTTGATGTTCCCGACGTATGAGCTCCATGAGTTACAGTGCCATACCGCCGAGGTGTAGGTGATGAACACGACGATCAACGTGATTATGAGTACTCGCTACTCAATGGAGTGACGCTTTACGGTGAAGTAGCTTCTTCAAGCGCCTATTCTAATTGCGAAACGTAAGCAAACAAAAAGGCCAACTGATGTTGAGCACAGCAGCGTTCTGTCCAGCACCATTTTGAATATATCTTGTCCTGTCATTGGCCTACCGCCCTGTACTACGGAAGTATCAGAATTTCTTTGAGAACGATTCGAGCGCGGTGAACTCCAAAACGCATGGCTGATCTCGAAACCAATATGATGAGGAGTAGTAAGCACATTTACGACGTTTGTATACCCACGTGTGCGCCAAGTTTTTCAACTGGTCAGCCGTCGCATCAAGCACGCTCAGTGTGCTCATCATTCGAGTAATCGTGTTGTACTTTCTTTCCAAACGAAGACTTTAACCTCGATGTTGCTCAACAGCTTCTTCAGTGGCAGATAGATCTGTCTCCATGGCAATATGACACTCCACGTGATTATCCAGAAGTACACGATATTCAGGTATAGTACCGCTGTAGGATGTCATTCGGGTACTGAAATCAGGGCGTGCGCTCTATGATAAAATAGGTTTCATCAGTGCATCCGGTTTTACGTTTTAGTTCAACTCTTACCTCCGATTTTCATAATGTTTCTAACCAACGCAGCATCCACACGTAGTTATGAATATTTGTCTCCTCCTCCTTAGTAGGAGGCGCCTCAAAAAGCTCCCGGGACGTACCTGCGTGGGTTAGATTCACTATGGCTTTGACAGGCAACGCTGCCACAAAGTCATCCACAACTCCCGACGATTCGAACTTAGTCTAGTAAAACTATTGCAATAGATACATGTCATGTATAAGTTAGAGGGAGTTTCTGACAAACAAAAGTGAATTCAAGGAACAACGATACGTACTCGTTCACAGGTGACACAAAGACTCGGTAAAATTCGTAAATCATGACTTCCTCGCCAGCGGTAAAGATAGACCAAGGCTACGTATGCAACAAGTCTCACCATGAATCCCAAACAGTCTAAACAGCCTACCTCATCAATATCATGACGTGAGTAGATTCTGTGCACATCACTTGTATGTTTTTTCTCTTGGAGGCGTCGGAAACTAATTTCCAGTACACAAATTAGAGCGCTCACATAAGTCCCTAAGGCAAGATCTGGCTGACCGTTATCACGTCTGCATCTCGCCGGCTGTTGACCGTGTTGACACTGCAGCGTTAATTGGAGACTGCGGCCTTCTCAGTAGCCTCACATAAACGATTCAATAAATCTCATCTGTGAAGCGCCTCTCGTTTGAAATGGACCGATTATACTATATTTTGTATGCGTTTGTATATTTTGAATGTTCTGCGTTCTGAACGGTCTCTTGTGGACTATATATATTGTATTCTGTATGCAAGTGTATCAAGTCGCTAATGGAATACCACGATTTTGATTTTTTGTCGAAGCTGTGTCATTCCATACTTGGTAGATGAGAACAACAACAGCTAGCTACATCGCATCGACTGCATTCTCCTAAACAGTAAGTGTTGATACGCTTAGTTATCGCTGCGCCATCTTACAAAAGACGTTATAAAAGCTACGCGCACGTATCATCAATCGCTAGATTTCTTCCGTTTAAGAAGTACTTGAATTATATTTATTGCTATATCATACCAGCTCTAACATATGAAAGAAGCTCTCGTTGAAGGTGTCGATCTTGTTAGCGATACATCAATACCAATGCATTCGATGCTTCACGATGCGGATTGCATCCCTCGGGGGAGGAGCCACGCCAAATTGTCCTCGATACAGTCGACTAAGTTGCGGCAGTTCTTACCCAGGTTAGCGTAGATCACCGTCTATTGAGTTAAAGTAAGCTGTCGAACTGGTAGAGCTCCAGTGCCGACAGACATATAACGGTGTAGCTGGAGCCAGCTACTTTACGACAGCTGCTTGGCAGAGCGCATGCTCTGGCCACTCATCGGTCCATCCACCAAAATCACATTCGTTTGGCAGCGAGTTTCACATCGATCTTCAGTCTCTTCAGACACCTCACCCTTGACGAAGGAGCTTTCGCGGGTGATATGGTCGGCAATACGGTCCCTTCTTACCGTCCGAAACACCCTGACGTAGGTACGAGATGACCGTCTAAGGCCTTGTCGCAAGACTTCTCGAATGACAACAGCATCTGGGTGCACCCGCGATAGCCAGTGAATCGACGGATAGTGAGGATAGTAGGTTCGTAGTCGTCCAGCAGAAGCTTTCGCAGTGATCTTACTGGTAGTCATGACTGGTGACGACATCCATCAACGTCATCTTACCAGCTCCAGCCAAGGCCATACGAGCCGTGACCGATTCAGTCAGTTCACAAAGTGGCTACACAAAATCGCGTTTTTCGAAATTCTGAAGCTCCTATATGGCCTACGGGCTAACGGAGACCGGTTTTGTACTCTACTGGCCAGAGCCGTTATCCGATGAGGTGGGGCCCAAACAACTATTAGACCACAAGATAGCATATTGAAAAGTGACAACAAAATCGAAAAAGGAATTACGTTTCAAAGTGATAAGTTTTGGCTGGAACTGGCATTGAAGTGTAGCCCGTGTGATGCATGTGCACGACCATATTTTGATTTATCCAGCATGTGTGAAGTATCCCAAGGCAATCATGTACCACCGGGTGAGGTAGCAATCCCGTAGAAACTGTCAGGTGTCCAGCTGACTTTTGCATACGTTTCCGTGAGGTATAGAGCTCGGCACAGCATTGGATAACAATTAGTACGTCTAACGGCTCTGTTTTTAGGGCCCATTATTCATTGTTTGGCTTCTGCCCGAGCTACTTACTCGTCCATTGCTCTCGATCGCTCATCACTGCTCCCCATCGTCCCGAAGTGTTTTCTTCGGTTCTATAGCATTCGATAGAGATCTTCAGCGCGCTGTAATTGATTTATGGCAGTTTCGGGTGGATTCGTACACTCTTAGATATACTCTGATGTGTGCAAGTGGGGTCTGACGCTCTGCAGTGGCAGAACGTGCACACCTTTACCTGAGCGGACCTGGCAGATCGGTCCGGGGGTCTATTATTGAACGCCAGCCCCGGTGAAGATGCCCAGGTCTACCCAGGTCTGTCGCATGCAGCATGTATGCGCTTCTTGCAAATTTAACTATAGCCCGCACAACCACTCCAACAAACTCAACTGTTCGACTTTCAACTACTATTTCAACGGGTTTTTCTTTGCAAACTGTTGCCGTGCCGGAGCAGACATTAACCGCTACGACTACCATTGCATCCATGGCGTCAGTGACCTCAGATCCTACACTACCGGATATTCGCCGTGGCTCACGGGCCGGCAACCACGAGTTACCTTTAAACCGCCATTCACTCAGCGGTCTCGACTTAGACAACAACGTCGACACAAAAAACGTCGGCCAGAGCCTCAAACTTGGAGTGTTGCCTACATTAAGGACAGAAAGTCTACCGCTACTGGCACCTTACTCTACAGATTTATGTGGAGGACTCGAAAGCATGGTCGGATGCCGCGCACTTGGGGACACGGGTCATATCTCCCGAGGACGGCATTGAGGATGCAGTCAAGGTGGTGGATCAGTGGGTCGACGGAGGTCACCAACGCGATTTTATTCAGTTTGTCGGTGAGCTGTACCCCTCGGTTGCTGGTGCAAACCTGATAGGCACATCTATGTTCCTACCTCTACAACATGCTCTTTTACTGGTTGAAGAGCCTTTAGGTGTTCGAAACTCTCACAACCAGGACTTTCTCGCTAAACCTACCCAGTTGCGTCAAAACCTTTCTCGTGAAGTATTATAAAAAATATGGACGTTTAAATTGCAATTACATGTAGCTGGTTCTCGACTCTCATTGGACGAAATTGAGTTCAACCGGCACCGTACAGTTGTCTTTGGAGGACATTGTCCTTTTGGTTGCTGCCCAGTAACACTTTGGCAATTGGACACACATTTTTATCCACAGGAGCCTAGAAGGTGCTTTCCGATGATATGTCTCAGCGTCTGTTGAAAGTCTATGATGGGTCGATTGATAGAGTGATGTTCGTTCGTAACGTTACACTTTTAGATTATATTCTAAATATTTTTTTTCTTTCATATTACATTCACATTCAGTCCGATTGTAACATTTTAAATTTAAATTTTGATGGCTGTGCACCAAGGAAAATCTCTCTGAGTATAAAACCTTATGGAAAGCAAATGAGAAAACCTTTGATGTAAAATTAAAAGTTCTAAAGAGAAACACTCGTGCTACCGGGCGACGCTTTTCAAATTGTGAATTAATACAAAAACAACGTATTTTTTGTGTGAAATTCGATATATCTCTAACTTATTAGCTGAGAGTTAGAGCATACCTAATTTGGTTCTTAAGTTTCTAAATTGGTGCTTATCAAGGTCTTTAGAGAAAATATTAGCTAGTATTGTTTTAGTGTTGCCGTTTACTGTATTAAATTCATGTCGTTTAACCCATTAGCGGACATAGGGTGTATTTTGCCCCCCTTGATGGCTGTTTCAAAGCCGTTAGCAATAGAGCTATCAAGGGGGGCAAAATGACCCCCTTGACAGAAGTTCGACCTCGAACCCATCGTCTTTTGTTCCTACCAATTACCGCGTTTTCTTGCTCTTCCACTGTCCCCTAACCCCTGAATACTTTATGTGGTGTGGCAGACATAACTGCAAAATATGCAGGTAAGTGCGAAATTTATCGCAATTGCGTCTGCAAATGTCGACTTAGATACGAAATGTTGTCGACGCGCCATGCGTGGCATTGTTACTTGATCAAGATTTATCTTGTCTCATCACCATTGTCCCGACCAACCCCTCTCCGCCCTGGTTCAGTTTCCGTAGTAAATCAAAGAGATTTGCCGCATAGTTCGTTAGGACACAGCATGCACTTAGTATTCACTTTCGAAGATGACAAGGAGCTCGTGCAGCTTGCGCGCGCGTACGCGGACAACAGTACGAGGATCTCATGGAAGGCCATTATATCATGTAGCCAATCACTTGTCTTTTTGTTGATTTTGTTCTGCCCGGCCACAATATCAGCCAATGACATTATCGGGAGAAATAATCGAGGTGAGTACCGTGGTCTATGAAATGGGGCAAAATGCCACACTTGGGCCGCCTAACCCTCGTAATCCCTGTTTCCATGTCAAGTGAAGAAAGGCCGCTGTCTCGCGCAAGTACCGTGCTTTATGAAAGGGATCAAAATGACCCCCTTGATCAGTTAGTGTGCTAGCTTAGTATATCATACAAAATAAAGACAATAAAGTCTGTTCACTAAAGGGTTAACCTTCTCTTGCACAACATGATATCGAATATCAATATGTGTGGCCGGCCGTGTAATCTAGGGATGTTCGAGATTTTAATGCAGCTTTGGTTGTCTTCTCAGATTGTGGCTGCTGTTAGCGTGCATGGTGACCGATGTTACTACGTTTGTGACATCGTACTTTGCCACTCTTACACTACCGGGGTTTGGAAACCAAGCTCTTCCAGGAGTAGCTTGAGGAATATCAATTCGTGCATGCAATGGCACAGTGCAATGTATTCTGCTTCTGTGGTCGAGAGCACAACTGTGTGGTGTTTTCTCGAAAGCCAGGAGATTGGGCTTTAACCTACCCTAGTGATGTTGACGTCAATGGAGCGTCTAGTGTCAGGTCAATTAGCATAGTCTAAGTCGGTGTACACCGTGAGGGGGTCTGCAAGGGTGGCTACGTTAACAGAGGTGGATCTTCCCAGTAAAACACCAAGGTCGTCTGTACCAGAGAGATACTTCAGCGCTAATCACAGCTTTCCAATCCTCATGTCCGGGGTTGGCAAGGAATGGCTTACATCACGCATATATAACGCTAGGTTAGGTCTCGTGCCAAGCATGAGATGCATGAAACTGCCGACAACTTCACAATAGGAAATGTTTTACATTTTTTTTTTCAAATTGTGTCTTTGGTTGCATTTTGGTTGTTATCTAGGCATTACGATCCGATGGTGTCATGCTACCAGTTTCCTAAAGCGACTTATCACTGTGTGTTGCTTACTTGCGTTTGTTGGTAAATACCGTCCCGGCTTCGCGGTTTCGCTGGATTGACCAAACGAGGGTGTACTTCACCTCCCCTACAACTGTCATGGGGAAGCTCTGGTTCAAGGCATATTTGATTTTATATACGAGGGCGACAGTAGGTGTAATAGTCCGCAAGTCATCAACATAGACTGCTACGTAGCATACCTTGCCTTCGAATGTAAGAAAGGCATACAAGGTTTGATACCAGATACGAGGTGTCTGCTTCAGACCGTCAAGGCGCTTTAGTAGTTTGCAAACGAGGCCTTCCGTAGGGCCGTTACGAACCGGGGTTGGATTGGCCCCCGACCGGTAATGCAATCTCGGATTGGTTGGCGAAACGACGGTGGTTAGGGCGATCATGGTTATTAGCAACCATCGAGACCGGAAGCTTAGTCCGCGCGCTGTGCTGGGTCGTGGGCGCTTCAGAAACTATGGATGCCCCGCAGTGGCTCCAGGACGCGAGCAGTCCCGCAAACGACGGAAAGCGTTGCTGCGAGCAGCAGCGGCCGCAGTGATACTACTTCCTACTGCAGCTTCAAGCTGTGGGCATCGGAAAAGGCCGAACTGGAACGTTCACAGGCAAACATTGTTGCTCGAGGGTCAATTTGCGCGATGTTACCGCATGGAAATGGAGTCTTTCGAACGTCTACTGCTGATGATACGACCTGCTCTCCTTCGAGATGAAATTCAGCCATCGCGCCGCACAGGGACAGATCCCAATACCCCAGAAAACATGCTTCAAATGACGATTTCGTGGCTAGCAGGAAGAAACTATCATTCAACACGCTGTCTAGCTGGAATTTCGCCGTCTGGCTTCTATGATAGTATCAAGTGTGTCATGAATGCCTTGTGCAACTGTACCGAGCTCCAAGTGCGGTCTCCAACTGAATCTGCGGGGCGTGTGCAAGAGCTCGCCGATGGCTTTACTTCAATTAGTACAGATGGCACCTTGACCGGGTGTGTCGGCTGTCCGGATGGTGCTGTGCCAAATTCGCGCGCCAAGCAAAGCAGAAGTTCCAGACGTCTCGGCCTTCTTTTCGAGCCAAGCGTATGGCTTGAATGTTCAAGCCATGTGTGACTGGCTGTGGCGCTTCACGGGATACTGCTTCGACTCTCCTGTCAAGGTCAACGATTCTATCGCCTTTCAAAAGTGGACTTTAAGCGACGAGATTATGGCTCTACCTCCTGGATTCTACTCTGTTGGGGATAATGTCTACCCTTTATCAGATTCGCTGCTCGTCCAATACAACAAAGTGGAACTGAAAGAGAGGAAACACTCAGACTTCAACTTCTTTCTCAACCAACTATGCATACGTATCGAGATGGCATTCGGGTTATTAGTGAACAAGTGGCAGATTTTTAGAACCCCTTTGGTTGGGGACTTCAAAACGGTGAGCACGGTTATTAAGACATGCATAAAACACCACAACTTCTGCATTGACGAAATGATTAAACTGTAGTCACTGCTACGCGTCAGTCGGTGGTATCTGCAGCCAACAACAGTCTTCAAGACAGTTCGTTCCTACCAACGGGTTGTGGTGCTGAAGAATGTACTATCAAACTGTGTGGTGGTGCTCGAGGGAGAATATTGCGCCAACTCATCAGTGATCACATCCAGAAATTCAATCCCCACGGTCCTCGAGTCCGTTAGTACCACCTACAATGCTATCGTTCGCTTGCCTCTGGCAATTACCCGTCCGTATCGTAAAATACTTGGAATTCCAGCTCACTGATCTGACGTTGAAGTGCATGACGTCGATTAATTGCGTGATGCAATACCGCTTCCCATTCTTCCTCGTCAAATTGAGCTTTACTCCCTTCATCTTGGCCGCATTCTAGTAGATGTTCTTCCTTTTTTGTGCGCTCTAGTGTTTTTGTCGGCATATCCAGACGATGAGCAAGCGGCTGGTCACGAAGAAGAAGGGCTTGCTCTTTCCATGTCTTGCTGCGCGTCATCGGCCTCTTTAGCTACCATTTTTGCCATACTTTCAGCCTGAGACGCCAAGGCTTTGGTGTTTTACGTCGCTTTCGGTTCTTGATATTGCCACGATGGGTTCCCTCCTTCTGCGAGTCATCTTCATTCTCGGGGTAAGGATTAGCAGCACAGATCTCTCGGCCCGACCCACGATGCTCGCATCACTTGTGTAGATAGTAAACATCCGATTGTCCGCCACAAAACTCCCATAAATTGTCGCTGTGATCACCAGATTTCTTCGATCCAGCTTCAGCACGCCCAACATTGGCTGCAACCTCCCTCCACATACGTTGTAGTTTCGCAGCAGAGTGTGTCATTGTCTGGGAAGGACCCACCGCTTCATAGTCCGCATCATCAGAACTTAAAGTGTCAAACTCTAAGTCTTTGACACTAAGTGCTTCCGCTATATCGGGCCAAAATGTACTGCCACCTTGGTCGAGTTCGCTTCTGCTCAGCTGGTTTCGACTTTCAAGGAACGGCTGAAAGAAACGATCCGAGAAGCGTACATTCAGGAGGCGAAACATACAGTTCTTGGTGCGTTATCCTCTTCTTCATCTAGTCGTCTAGAGTTACTGAGCTGTCGCTGCAATATAAGTTCAACGCCATCCTTGTTATCGTCATAGGCTACAAGAATCTCCACACGGTCGCACTTGCTTGTGTTCTTCTTAACGTTCAATTTTCTGGCAGTACACTCGAGGCCCACTTCTGAGCTGGGAGCCTCCATAGGGCGCTTGCGCTTGCTAAGCAGTGCTTGTATCACAGTCCACTTGCTACTCGTAGTTACCTCCATTTCGAGTATGTTTTCCTCGTAAACTCCAAAGGAAACCCTGCGAGGTTGCAATCCGGTTCGGAACGGCCGGAGCGCGATATGGTGACTCCCTGATGGCTACCCATGATCAATGCGATCCAAGGGCCAATCCAACCCCGGTTTCTAACGGCCCTTACCAGGAACAACAGACCCTTCTGATTGTTTCCTCGTCTAGGGTTCCGTTTAGAAACGCTGTCTTGACATCCATTTGGTGGTTTTCAAAGTCATGAAGAGCTGCAATCGTTAGTAGCAGGCGCAGGACCTCCATACGGATGGCGGGGGCAAAAATTGAATTGTAATCAACTCCATATTGCTGTAGAAACCTTTAATAACTAAGCGTGCTTTATGAGGGTCGACTTCTCCAGAGCCAGTGTACTTAACTACTAAGACCCACCGATTTTGGAGTACTCTGCGGTTTTTAGGCGGAGGTACCATGATCCAAGTCTGGGTTGTCATTAGTGACTGACAGTAGCTGTACGACATTGCTGCACGAAAGACGAGCGCATCGCCCGTTGCACGTTTTTGGTTCTGGCGCATGGTGGACTGCATGAAGGCTACGGACCAAATACATGCGATATTTCGCTTCCTGAACGTCTTCGAGGGAGGTTAACTCGCCAAGATTTATTTCTTCCTCATACTGAGGGCATTTTACACCTGTATTCGGAGGCTGAGAGGGCATCTCCGTAACAAATGATTAGATGCAGACGCCACGTTCCAGCGCCTCACTAAGGGAAGGAAGCTGGTTCGAACTGAAAGGAAGAGCCGGTTGAGGTGCTACAATTGAGTCACCAGGAGGTTCAGCCTGAGATGGAGAGGTGGATGGTTCAAGAGTGGTAAACGTTTGGAGTTCCTGAGCATTAAACGGGGCTTCAGTTAAGTGGTCTGGCAGCAGGAGTGGACCCGTAGTTACCCTTTCAAAAGGGCCGGTATCCAACCTCCTGCCACTGTACCTGTGGCTACCGTCACGCACAACACGCCACGGTTTTTGTTGGACCACGAAATTATGAAAGCGACGTCGCTGCTGGTGACAAAAGCGAATCTCACCTTGGCTGAGACGATACGGCTGTGGCGAGGTCAAACCACCGTATCTCCAATTCCCAACAAGGCCCTGAACCACAGCCATTACGCATGGCTACTCCATGGGTATGAGAATCTCGATCTGCTCATCAGTTCGTAGTTCGAAGAACTATCGTTAGCAGTGGAAAAAATGTCCCCCAGCGGTATTTGTACTGGTATTACTCGGTACGAACAGAAGCATTGGGCTGTCCAGAGATTTTTCAGGCAGGTAATATCGGTAATCGGTATTTTCGACAGTTTTTAGTATAGTTCGGGTTTGGGACGCTATGGGTCGGTACTGGTACCCTGAACCAAATTCTCTTTTGTCCCGCCCACCATACAAAGCGCGGCCGGAGGGCCGCGCCTGCTATTTACTGCACTAAAGCCTTTTACAATCCTGGTGGGTATTTTTTGAAAAGTGGCCCTGAGTTGGCCTTTCGGCCAATCAGTGTTGCTCATTTAAAATTTTGTGCGCCTTTTCCTCATGACAAGCACAGTATAGCGACTCGCATGGGGACATGCATGCAAGCACCACGCCATTCCCAGATTTGCTTTGACGGCGTCAACTGCATTCCGGTAAGTGCATCCGCTTTTGGTGGACGGGTGGCACGGCTGCCAACGTGATGGTGTCTGTGCATGCGATCCAGGTCGGTGAGGCAGCGCACGGTCTCCAGCGTCGGCGGTTGCACCGGCAACAACATCGACTGCACTGCATCCAGGTAAGTGCATCCGCTTTTGGTGGACGGGTGGCACGGCTGCCAACGTGATGGTGTCTGTGCATGCGATCCAGGTCGGTGAGGCAGCGCACGGTCTCCAGCGTCGGCGGTTGCACCGGCAACAACATCGACTGCACTGCATCCAGGTGAGTGCATCCGCTTCTGGTGGACGGGTGGCACGGCAGCTAACGTGATGGTGTCTGTGGGAGTGGTTAGATGATGAAGGAACGATATAACAGAAAACTGGAGATAGCCGAGGGTTATGATGATGACTTGTTGCGGCATTTAGATGTTGCTTATCGTCGGGATCAGTGAAAGATGCGGAAGCGAACGTTGAGGCAACGAAAGCGACGCGGAGCGGTTGGTGCCGTCGAAGAATCTGCAAGCTCTTCAGAGGTAGCAGACAAGTTTTTGACCCCGTTGAGCAGCGAAGATAAGTATCAATGTATGGAG
>LGSM01000607.1:0-17268 GCA_001314345.1 Phytophthora multivora | reverse complement strand
GCACTAAACTTCCCGAACTCAAGTGCAGCAGGAATTCCTTGCTAAAGCAGTGCGCGAAGAAATTCGAGACGTTTCAGAAGACGGAGGCCATGCTCAAGCAGATTCCACAGTACGTGTGGAAAGTGTAGTCGCAGATTTGCTCCTGAAATTACTTCAGGGGCAGTGAAGTTCCCTATCGGGCAGAAGTTGCCTACTTAAAAAACATCCTACTTGGGCAGTGGTCTTGGACCACAACCACCCTTTAGTGTCAGAGTTCTTCAGTCACGCTCCTTCATATCATTCAGATATTTCTCTAACCAGTGAACTTCCATTGTCTTAGTGTTACACGAAGTCATATCTGCGGCCGTTCGCGAATCCACGCCGCTTGTTGTGTAGCTTCCGTATTCTCACTGGTCAAGGTGGCTTTTAGACTACCGTCCTTCTTGTTGGCAGTCTTGTCCTGGTTCTTCAAGTGCTTAATTATAGAGACTCCAACCCAGCTACTCTCATCTTTACAAGCAGATTCTCCTCCACTACATTCCACCTCCTGCTGTTTCTTCTCGTCTCTCGAGTGCGCATGTTTGAGTTAGGGCGGAACTTTGTTGTACTGCGCGATGACGTAGGGCCAGAAAACGAAAACAAAAACTGGAGAATATGCGTGAGGAACACCGATGACAAACACGAGTTTTCAGTTTATGAATCGTTTGATCTTACTTATGAAACTTCCACCGCTTCTTAGCACTCGCCAGCAAGTAAGCACTTCTTGTCCCAGCGCTTTGTGTAGTACGCATTAATCCGTCGGCCATCGTCTCTCCACGTCCTCCAGTTAGTCTTGTTCGGAGCACTCAGAGTGGGGAACTGGTCCTTCTCCATTTCGTGATCTGTATCAGGGTTGTGGAGAAGGACGGAGCTGGAAAACCGATCGTAGCGCAGACGCTCGTGACCACGGACCACTGACATCTTACGACTGGGATTGTTGCTGTACACAACACGCTCTCCAAACGTTACGTCGCGCTTGAGTGATCGCCCAATGCCATCCTGCAGGAACCCTCCTTCAGGGACGCCAGTGATGTCCGCCAGCGTATTGAGAATGTCGTACTGCTCCACGGCATCTTCAATCATGAGACCCACCGAATCACCGAGTCTGCCTTCTGCAATAATGGTCCCTGCAACTCTCGTTGCCGAAATTTCACGAGCTTCCGGGACATCCAAACCATCTTCAGGTCCTTGGCCGTGATCGCCTACGACCACTACGATAGTATCGTCCAGGATGCCCTTGTCAGCCATCCGATCCAGGAACTTGCCAAGCTCAAGATCAGTGAAGTACCTCATCTCCAAGTAATCCCGAACGGCTTCAGCGTACTCTTCATCTTCGTAAAGCGCCGAGAAATCGGGTTTCTCGGCTTGTGCGTACCACCGCGGTCGATCCTTGAACGGCGTGTGACTGGAGATGGTGTAGTGGTTCACGAACAGTGGCGTCTTGGCGTCTCCTCTTGCGACCCGCTCCTTTTGCGCAGTGGTTTTATTGATCAGGAGGTCTCCCAACAATTGGAAGCTCAAGTCATCGTGAACGCCCCAGCCGAATCCTCGACGCGGACCGCTGTACCATTCGTCAGCTGAGACGTTGAGGTAACCTTCGGCTAACTCCATCATCTCGTCTCGACTTAACACGGTCTCGAAGCCATGGGAAGGCAGGAACGTGTCCCAGTCGTCGTAGTCGGTCTTGCACCCAGTGGTGAAGAACGGTTCGTAGCCTTTGGCCTTGAAGAGCTGCGGTAAACCCGCGAGTTCGACGTCCTCTTTGCCCCCAGTCATTCCCGAGTCCGCCACGCTGTCGTATGGGAGCTGAGCGAACAGTAAACTCTCGACGGAGCGACTTGTTCTCCAACTGGACCACATATTACTGAAAGAAACGCCGCGTCTCGCCCACCGATCGAAGTTGGGCGTTACGGTGATGTTGGTCCCTTTGAACAGGTTGGACGGGTCTTCTTCGCCCACGAGGTAGTGCGAGTCGTGGAACCGGAACGATTCGACCACAATGAGGAGAACATTGGGAGGGTCCTCCTTCGAAACGTTGACGTCGAATGCTAGGGGCCCGTGGAAGCCGTTCGTCCGTCGGTAGAGTGAGGCAGAGTCGAACAGGGTGTAGTCCTCAGTGGCCGAGTGGATGTAGACGGTGGCGTTCTCGATACTCCCGTCTGCAACGGCCGGAGCGAAGCCTTGTTTTGTGATGCCCATCCCTCGAATAAACAGCTCGTTCAACGAGGAATTGAGCGCCGAATAGGCCACGAGAGACGAACACGATTGACTGATAGCGAGCACAACCGCCGGTAGAATAATGAGGCCGAGAACCAGCACCACAACTAAAGCGCCAAGTCTCAAGAGAGCCAAGCGATCGAAGTGAAACGTGGTCGAAACAGCGGAAGTTTCCGTGTCTGCGTCGCTCGAGCTCCCGTTGAGCGGCGATGATGAGACCATGTACTGTGTGGTTTCTCCAGCCTCCAAGATGGCTTCATCTCCGACCTCCTTCTTCTCGCGAGGCTTGGGGTTTTCTTCGTCGATTTCCCATTCAACTGTCGACCTTCGCGTCAAGAGATTCACCAGGGCAAAGGCTGGATTCCAACGCGAGAGATCGGCCCACGCAGCCCACGTACGCACAATGGCGAAGAATGTCGCAACAGCCACAAGACCAGCCACGTGTCTGTACGCGGTGTTGAGCTCCACCTCCGAGATCGACGCGTTGCTGGCGTTGTCCTTCTCGTGGATCGCCATGGCGACCAACTCGAAAGTGAATCGCATGTCCCGAAGCCGCACGATGAGTAAATCGGCCACGAAAGACCCCATCATGACGATGAAAAGCACCCAAGACACGAGGAAAGTGGCCACTCGACCGCAGATCCGACCTGCTCGAAGCTTGTGCTTCTCGGACAAGTCGCTGTATTCTTCACTTGGACAACACGACCGTCTACCGACCACGTGCTTCAGTGTGTCCAAAGTCCACAAGGCGAAGGCGAAATACGTCGCACACACGAGATCTTCGAGGAATCCGAGCGCTAATGCCGACGCTTCGACTCCGGCTGTACAGTCCTTCACGGTCCCGTACATGAGGATCAACGACTGCAGCCCGATACAGCGATAGACGAAGAAGAAGAGCAGCACCACAGCGTAGACGAAGAGCCAGCCGAGCCACCGACGTTCCCATACAGAGGACGTCGTCACCCTTTGCATCATTTTCACGGGACTTCCGTGAGGCTTGACAGGATCCGGAGTGGAAGGTCTCCGCTCCAAGATGACCATGTCCCCAACATTTGTACTCTGCATGGTAGAGGTCGAGTCGGAGTAAATCTATCAGTGGTTAGCGACTTCGAGGAAGGACGCCGGACTTCGCAACTCAACGATGAAGACGAAGACAGATACTTTCTGGGCACATGCGGCATAATTACTACATGTACCTGAGTCACCAGGTGAAAAAGAACCCCAAATCACTTTTTGACAGTGATTTAGGGTCAGAATTAGAAGGAAAACGGGACTGATTTACGGGATCAAATTGCTCGTTCAATTGCGACCGTTATCATGAAGTTGCTGGATTGAAAAAGCTGTTCAGCTTCACACCAGCGTGAAATGCCTTTCATACTGCACTTGTCAGCACGCCACGATCCAATAAAACCCCTTCGAGACGTCGTGTGCGCGTGCCCGGCACTTGAAGAGTTGTGCACGTGGTGGAAACATTAGTCCAGCGCACTTGACGTCGGAACATGAGGGTGGACTTGGACGTCTCGGACCCCATTAGGGGGCGGTTCATTCACTATTCTTCACCGTTCTACTCACCATGGCCGACCTCGTGGTTTTAGAGGAGAACCTCCCCCTAACGGACGAGAAGATCGACCGACGCCGTTGGCTTCAACATCAACTGTGGCTTGGATGGGCCTTCACCTTTGTCCTTGTGCTGCTGTTCTGCTTTATCTATCGCTGTGCGACTCTCAGCGCACTGATTTTGACGTACGGGACGGAGAAGGAGAACAAGTTCCCCGTTCAACTTGCCGTGCTGTGCCTTGGTTTGTTGGAAGATTTCGTCTGTGCCACGTATCTCGCTTCCATCTTGTGGCTGGTGGACAAGTTGCAGGAGCGATTGACCACTAAAAAACAAAACGCTGATGCTGAAACGGCGAAAGTTGATACGTTGAAGAAAGTTGCAGAATTGGCTTTCATCTTCACAAGCTCGTGGCTTCTCTTTGTGACTATACTGGGGCCTTTTGCTGCTGATTTACTGCTGGTGAATCTACGAGGAGTACGTTTTACCTTTCACCTTTTATCGACAAGCGAGAAGGATTCTGCCATTGACGGGATGACCAGTGAGGAGATGAACGGAGTGTATGTAGCCATTGCTATCACCAGTCTTGTGGCCGGGATCTTTGCTGTCGTGAGGACTTTTGCTCCCTGGTCCAAGCTTTCTGGATGGAATCCAACATACCCGGTGGTTGAAATCGTTACGTCTCGATTGCGTCAAAAAGGAGGTCGCTTTCGAAGTTTATCGACAAAATCTAGCAATAGCGATATCCCAAGCGATGAAATAATGCTAGAGGTGACAGAGTCAAGTAGATCGTCCGGCATGAACACGCCCAACAACCTCAACTTTTGTGATTTAGCCGATGATAGTTCGGCCTCTTCCCCGTCGTCGGCTTATCGTCGTGGAATTCAAGCTTCAGTGCTTCTGCTCGGTATCGTCCTCATCCCCATCCTCGTTGTCGGTATTGCAAGGTTATGTCCATCGCTCGTAGCGAATGCTGCTCTAAACGCGACTCTGAACGAGTTATTCGGTCATACGTTGGGCGACACTTCTCCAAATCTGATGGTAGTCAATACCGCTGGCAATCCTGAATGGGTTAACCCATACATCCACTCGGCTACTGAGAACTACACGCTGCTTCAAGACGATTCGCTTTACAGACGAACTACAGGCTTCAAAGGCGATCTGGCTTTCGACGTGAACATCTCGGATGAAAACCCGCCTAATGTCCTCCTGATCGTAGTCGAATCCTTCCGGTTCCACGATTCCCACTATCTCGTCGGAGAAGAAGATCCTTCCGACCTTTTCAAAGGCACCAACCTTACGATCACTCCAAATTTCGACAAATGGGCGCAGCGAGGCATCGCATTGACCAATTTCTGGTCCAGTTGGCGAACAAGTCGGTCAGTTGAAAGTCTCCAGTACGCACAAGTCCCGTACGACAGTGTGGAGGATTCGGGAATGACTGGAGGCAAGTCGGACATCGAACTCGCGGGTTTGCCGCAACTTTTCCAGCTGAAAGGGTACGAACCTTTCTTCACCACGGGCTGCCAAACGGAATATGACGACTGGAACTCGTTTCTTCCTGCTCATGGCTTTGATACTGTCTGGAGTCGAGACGAAATGATGGAAATTGCTGAAAGAGACCTGAATATTTCGTCTGACGATTGGTACGGAGAGCAACAGCGAGGACTCTACTGGGGCGTTCACGACGATTTGAGTTTCCAGATCCTCGGCGACTTGTTAGTTAATAAAACACAAGAGCAGAACGATCGAGTGGCACAAGGAGACGACAAGAAACCCTTATTTCTCACGCACTATACGATCTCGAGTCACATGCCGTTCCAAGAACGTCCGAAATGGTACGCGGAGGCTGAGAAACCCGATTTTTCCGCGCTCTACGAAGGAGAAGAATATGCTGATCTGATTAGGGATTATCTTGAAATGCGCTATTTTACGGATCTGGAATTAGGCAAATTCATGGATCGAATGGCTGAAGAAGGGATTCTCAACGATACGATCGTAATTATCTCGGGAGATCACGGTCAAGCGCCAGAATTCGGGTACGATAAGCCGGAACTGCGGGATTTGTCGGCTACTCGGGTGGCAGGAGCTCTAGTGGCTGAGGGACGACTGGGTCAATTTGCTGGAACGAAATTTGAAGACGCTGCCGAGCAGTACGACATCCTAAATACCCTTGCGGATATAACCGGTGTACCAAGGGAGGGATTCCTGCAGGACGGTGTGGGGAGATCACTCAAACGCAAGGTCCCGTTTGGAGATCGTGTGGTATTTAGCAACAACCCGAGCCATAAAATGTCGGTCGTCCGTGGCAACAAGCGTCTTCAGTATGACAGTCGTTCGAATGAGGTGCTCCTCCATGACGCTCGTACGGATCACGACATGGAAAACGATTTGTTCCCAGACCTCAGCGCTGAAGAGCAAGAGGAGTGGCTTGCGTTGAGGGCGAATGGTCGTTGGATTAATACGTACTTCACTACTCGCTGGGACCAGAAGTGTTTACTTACAGAATGCGATGTGGCTGCTTGAGTTTTGTTGGATTAGAAAAAGTAGAGAAATACAAGTACAAGTAGTGTTTACACGTAATGGACTGAGGGCTGTGAGGTGGCTTCTCTTTTCTGGATCCTGTAAAATATCCACAAGCCCGCCCAAAGACATTCAACATATCGTCTCAGTTAGTAACAACAAAGTGAAATCTTACTTGGAAGACATGGAGGAGATTTAAAGTGGTTTTCACTGTCTTGCACAGCTTTCCATTGGCATAGGAGAGAGCAACCGGCGCTTCTGAAGTTCTTGACATCGCCGTGTAGAGTTGGCCACCAACTACGATGAAAGACACAGCCTCGATAATCATCAAGATCCGGCGGGTTTTGAGATATAGTCGGTTAGAGAGAGAGAGAGAGACTCGCGAGGAACACTCTCAACTATAACAGGAATCTCTTCGCACTCATCGCACAGTGCGACGTTGAAGGAGTGGCTTACCAGTGTATGGAGTGCTGCAACTTCCGAGGTCTCTCGTATTCCCTCAGTCCGTTCACCAATAAGGCTTCACTAGTAGTGAAGCCTTATTGGTAGTGAAGTTCACTACTTGTCCACAGTATTTCGGTGCTCGTGTACTGGGTGACTATCGTCGAACACGGAACAGCTGTCACTGACAATCTCGTAGACTCAAACGCACAGACTGTTGAAGCCTATGTGAGCTCGCTTTCATCCTTCGATCCGGTGGCATATCGGAAGTACCAAGTCGCTTATCTGGTTGGCGGTGGGGCCTCCGTCCTGGCGAGTGTTGCTTCGTACGATCACTGTACATGACGGGTACTCCAAGTAACCAGCTTCATTCTGTACATGCAATACGCTCTGGGTCGATACTGCGTGTTCCACGCCCCGTCTCAAGTCTTTTATCCGACACCATATACTTGTAGTAAGTCTTTAGAAGTCTTAAAGTACGTCATTTGAATCGAAATTAGGCGCGAGTGTCATCCCTCCTGTCTTCTAACATTGACCTGTAAAGCACTATATGTTACCATCCAACGACGCGAAAAATATCGAAACTACAAGATTTCTTGCCTCTGGATTGGCACAAACGACTATGCGGGACTCTTGAGTGGTGCGGAACATCAGACATGCAACATGAAAATGGAAAGTAGCCACTGTAAGTGATAAATAACCGGCAAGAGAATGAAAAAAAGTGTTTCCCATCCTGGTGCCACCAAACTGCTGATGCTTCGCACCAGTAAATGGATACACGATGACGCCATGAAACCGCGAAGTTGGGCCCCGCTCAGGCCCTGAGTCAGGCGGTACACGTAGCGATACGTTATTACAAGTACAGTAAATTGCTAGCTCACGGATGGCGACAGAGCTAGAAACGACCACGCCCAGCGCCATGGCGAGTGGAATTCTTCAAACCACCTGAACGTGAATCTCCAGTACCGGTACGTGCACCTTGTAGCTGCTGTAGGAATGCATCGTCTGGGTCCCTTTTTCAGGAGGATCCAGCAATGAAAATCCAGGCTCTGTTCATCACTGACGCCCTTGCATTTTTGGTATAGCAGCGTCCAATAATCATTCGATGCTGATTCCCCTACGATGAAAAATCTAAATGGGCAAACGGTATCACAGCTGGCTTTACATCCCACCAGCCACGTCATGTAGCTGTAAAATACCTTTACACATCCATCCTGGTACATTCAGCTCATGGATGCTCATAGTCATGTCTGCTGACATGATCCCATGCCTAATGGACAACAGCTAACCGACACTACATGTACACAGTGTGTATACACACCCAAGCTCTTTGACTGCATGGATAAATGAAGTTGCCACAAAAAAAACTCCTTGTACATGGGTTTACGACACGTCGCACGCACATGTGTACCCACCCGTCAGCATACAAACACCCAGTCAGTCGAACAGCAAACCCGAAACCGTCCGTCAGTCGCCAATTTGCGCCGGAAGACCCATGACACCTCCGCTCTGCGCCGCCTGGGGCTTCGTCTACTGCGTTGTGCTCGCGTTCTTCAGCCTCTACCGTCTCCTGACACTACGCAGCCTCATCACAATGTACGGCACAGACAAGGACGTGACTCTGGACGTCGAGATCGGCGCCTTAGCGCTCGGCACGTTGCAGGATGTGGTGTGCGCTACATACCTCTCTACAGCGCTCTGGGGCGTGGACAATTGGCTCAAGCACAGACAGGAAAAGCGCCAGCAAGTGGAGACTGAAGACGCGGAAATTGCAGGCGAACAGGATCTTCAACGGCCTCTGGACGTCCGACAACGCAGAGAGAGGAGAATTGCCGGCGCATCCAAGTTCGCAGCGTCTTTCGTGCTTTTCTCGCTCATGGCTGTGCCTTTCGTAGCGGATCTGCTGCTCGTAAGGATCCGAGACATGAGATTTAACTTCGATCTGGTGAAAATGGCCATCCACGAGTCCAACAACGCGAGTGCAGCGGAGATCTCGAGTGCGGAGATCAATCAGGCGTATATTAGCGCTACCCTGGCCGTCGCTACTGCCACCGTCTTCGCTACAGTTCGAGCGACCAATAAATGGGCGGATTTGACTCGATGGAGTCCTACCAGAGCCATTCAGCAGGTTGTGCAAAGGAGATTCCACGTTACAGCGAAGGAGATCGGCTTGGAGGAAGGCGTGGGGGAGACCACGGGCTTCCTAGGCAAGAAAAACATCCCCAGTGAGATGGCAGTGGACCTGGAAGACGATAAAGTGGACGAGATCTCCGTCGCAGCGCTGGCGGACAAGTCGGAAGGAAAAAGTGGGAGATGGTGGAGGGATCGCGCTCGGGCGATCGTCGTGGTGCTGGCTCTGGTGATTATGCCAGCCATCGTGTTAGCGCTGAGCCAGGCGTGCTCTGCACTGGTGGCGTACGCGGCTTTGAACGCCACGTTGAACGAATTCTTCATGCACGCGCTGTTCGTGTCGTCCCAAGGGTTTCTCCCGTTAATTGCGAACGGTAGTATTCTAGCCGAGACGTACATCCACACAGACACGGAAGAGTACGAGCTGTTCGCTGACGGTTCGCTGTATCGACGTACTACTGGATTCCATGGAGATCTGGCGTTCGACGTCAAGGTGGAGCAGGAAAACCCGCCTAATGTCCTTATGGTGGTGGTAGAGTCGTTCCGGTTCCACGACTCGCACTACCTTGTGGGCGACGAAGACCCGTCCAACTTGTTCCGGGGCAGCAACATCACCATGACGCCGAATTTCGACAAGTGGGCTAGGCGGGGCGTGGCCTTCAGCAATATGTGGTCGAGTTGGAGAACCAGTCGATCAGTGGAAAGTCTACTGTTCGGTCAGGTCCCGTATGATAGCGTGGCTGACTCTGGAATGAGTGGAGGGAAGAAGAACTATCGGCTAGAAGGTTTACCGCAGTTTTTCAAGGCCAAAGGCTACGAACCGTTCTTCACCACTGGCTGCAAGACGGACTACGATGACTGGGACACGTTCCTCCCTTCACACGGCTTTGATACTGTGTGGGGGAGGGATGAAATGATTAAATTGGCAGAGAGCGACATGGGGATCACGCATGACCAGTGGTTCGGCAAGGAGCACCGAGAACTGTACTGGGGCGTCCATGACGACGTGAGTTACCAGCTCTTAGGAGATCTCATGGTGAACAAGACCAAAGAACAGACCGCTCGCATGGCTAAAGGAGAATCGAAGAAGCCGCTGTTCCTCACGCACTACACGATCTCCACTCACGTTTCGTACGAAGAACGCCCGACCTGGTATGCAGAATCAGAGAAGCCGGACTTCTCGGCTCTTTACGAAGGCGTCGAGTACGCTGGAGACGTCAAGAACTACGCAGAAATGCGGTACTTTTCGGATATGGAGTTTGGCAAGTTCATGGACCGCATGTCCGCCGCTGGAATCCTCAACGACACCATCGTTGTGGTCGTAGGAGACCACGGACAGGCGCCAGAGGCCGGTAACTACATCCCAGAGGCTCGAGATGTGTCCGTTCATCATGTTGCGGGTATGCTCGTGGCCGAAGGGAGACTTGGCGACGCTGTGGGGCTGAAGATCGAAGATGCGACCGAGCAGTACGATATCATGAATACGCTAGCGGATATCGTCGGTGTACCTGAAGAAGGCTTCATTCAAGACGGAGTAGGTCGATCCCTCAAGCGTCAAGCCAAGTTCGGCGATCGAGTGGTGTACAGTAACAACCCCAGTCGGAAGATGTCCATTGTTCGAGGAACAGAGCGACTGCGATACGACCGCGCGGCGAGATCTGTGCTCCTGCATGATGCCAAGGCCGATCACGATATGCACTATGACCTGTTCCCTGACCTGACCCCAGAGCAGCAGAATGAGTGGCTTAAGTGGAGAGATAATGGCCGTCAGCTGACCGAATACTACGTCAAGCGGTGGGATAAACGCTGCTTGTTCGCGGCCAAGTGTTAAAAGTAACTACAGGATTCAAGCGGCGAACGTACAGCTACAGACAGACTAATGAACGTACAGTATCAGCAACTCCCAGCCAGCAGACACTTGTGCTCCCAGCTTTTTTTGTAGTACGCGGCGATTTCCCGTCCCTTGTCTCGCCAGTCGCGCCACTGCTTCTTCTCTTCGGTCGGTAGAGCAGGGAACAGGTCCATCGTCATGTCGGGGTCCGTGTACGCGTCATGGAGTAGAACGGAGTCCGTACTACGGTCGTATCGAAGATGCTGGTGTCCTCGAACGATCGAGTTCTTCACTGCTGGGTTGTTGCTGTACACTACCCGCTCTCCAAACGTTACACTACGTTTAAGAGAGCGCCCCACGCCGTCCTGCTCGAAGCCTCCGTCCGGAAGACCCGTGATGTCCGCCAGAGTGTTGAGCATGTCGTACTGCTCCGCTGCATCTTCGATCCGCAGTCCAACGTAGTCTCCAAGTCGCCCTTCGGCTATGAGAGCTCCTGCGACGTGTGTACAGGAGACGTCACGCTTCTCCGGCGTGTCATTGCCGAGTTCGGGGGCCTGACCATGATCTCCGACAATGAGAAAGATGGTGTCGTTGAGGACGCCTGCAGCTTCCATTCTGTCCATGAATTTCCCCAACTCCATGTCGGTAAAGTACCGCATTTCCAAGTAATTCTTGACGTTTTCAGCCTCCTTCTCGTGTTCGTAGAGGGCTGCAAAATCTGGTTTCTCGGCGTTGTTGAACCACGTTGGGCGGGTTTCATAGGGGACGTGACTGGAGATCGTGTAGTGCGTCAGGAAGAGCGGTTTCCGGTCTGTTTCGTCCTTCGTCTTGTTGATTAACAGACTACCGAGTACTTCGAAGCTGACGTCGTCGTGGACGCCCCACTGGAAAGCTCTTTGTGCTTCTCCGTACCAGTCTATTGGTGAAATACCCAAGTGTTCTTCGCCCCAGTCTTTCATCTCGCGTTCATCCCAGACTGTATCGAAGCCGTGAGTGGGAAGGAACAAGTCCCAGCCATCGTACGAAGTGTGCGTCCCAGTGGTGAAGAACGTCTCGTAGCCTTTTTTCGTGAACAACTGCGGCATCCCAGCCAACTCCACGTCCGCTCTACCATGATCGGTGTCTGTCAATTGTACCGAGTCGTACGGGATCTGACCGAACAGCAAACTCGCTAAGGACCGACTGGTCTTCCAACAGGACCAGAGATTCGAGAAGGCCACCCCACGCTCCGCCCATTTGTCGAAATTCGGCACAACCGTCCCGTTCCAGCCCTTGAACAGGTTGGAAGGACCCGAGTCCCCCACCAGGTAGTGCGAGTCGTGGAAGCGGAAGGATTCTACCGCGATCACCACGACGTTGGGTGGATTTTAGTCGTCCACGTCCACGTCGAAGGCGAAATCTCCGTTGAATCCGGTTGTGACACGGTAGAGCGAGTCTTGTACTACCAATGTGCTGTTCTCCGTTGGGTGGATGTACACTGCCGCGTTCTCGATCGTTCCGTCCGCGATCAACGGCACGAAGCCGACGTTCGTCACTTTCAATGCTCGCGTGAACAGTTCGTTGATCGTTGCGTCCATCGCCACGTTGGCTAGAAGCGGGGAGGAAGCTTGGCTGATTGCCAAGATGGCTACAGGCAGGAACACCAGAGCTAGTAGTGACGATCTCGACAAGCAACCGAAGTCAGTCAAAACTTTGGAGCCAAAATGTCACGCTTTGACCCACTGTCGGTTGAGCTTCAGTTGCTTGTGATGGAGATTGGACGGACTCGGAGTAGCTGGGGAGCTTGGGGGTCACTGGGTGAGTGTACGGATCCACTTTCCCGTTTTTCCAGGAACATTTCACTCACGTCGTCGTAGCTGTCGTTGGAGGAAGAGGAGCTCTCGTGCTCCAGTTCCTTTGGCGTCCATAGTTCATCGTCCTTTTGCCACCGATAGCGAATCGCTCGTACGAGATTGACCACTGGTTGCGTCGGATTCCACCGCATCAAATCAGCCCATGACGCCCACGTACGTACCGAAGCGAAGACAGTGGCAGCTAGAGCTAAGACTGTACCGGTGATGTAGGTTGCTTCGTACTCAGCGTTGGAGATAGCTACACTGCTGACCATGTCACGCTCATCAATCACCATTGATACAATTTCGAAGGTGAAGCGCATACTACGCAGTCGAACTAGCAGGATATCGGCAACGAACGGGGGTGTTGTGGCAATGAACAGCATCCACGACGTTAAAAATGTGACGGAACGACGGAGAATCCGTTGCCGCTTCCACTTGATGAACGTCTGCACTGTCATACTATCGGACGAAACGCCAAGCGTTTGGTGCAACACGAAGTCGATGAGCCACAGCACCGAGACGAGGTACGTAGCGCAGATCCAGTCTTCCAACAGGCCGAGACTCAGAGCTCCAAGCTCCACCCTCGCTGTTCGGTCCTGCTCAGTGCCGTACATCTTGATAAGAGCTGCCAGTCCTACACACCGGTAGATGAAGAAGAAAAGCAGCACGAACGAGTAGACGAAGACCCATCCGAGCCACCGGTGCGACCAGAAAGTGGAATACTGCACCACTTGCAGCAGTTGCCGAGGCTTGAACCACCGTCGGGGCTTCCGACCCTCGTCCGTGTCCATAGCTGAGAGTTTATCACCCCTTAAAGAGGATTCAAGACCAGTGGAAGGCACCATAGATACCCCTGGAGCTTGCACTTGTGCGCCAAGGAGGTGGAGGAAGTCGAGCAAAAGGAGGAATGGTGTTCTGCATTGTCTTCTCTTCGTTAAGAGCCCGCTCGGACAGCAAAGCAAACGGATAACGGACATCCCCCGCGGATTCCGCCAGAATCGCCCCTAGCCATTGATGTAGCCATTCCATCATCTACTGTAGTCAGCAGCACAACTTCAACAAGTCGGAATGTACCAATAAAAAGAGTACATGTACCGTTACAGTGGTACACTTGACTATCCTCCACACACAGTATCTATCATGGTGCATTGGGGCACAGTGTTCGTGACTGTGACGGCCTCCAGCTTCTTGCTGGGACGACGGGAGCTGCCCAAGATCGGACGTTTCGTAGGTCTGTACAGTGGGAGATCCGTGGGGGCGATTATCCGAGCCAAGAAGGAGTTCTTCGACGCTACAAAGGACAACGACCTCGTCAAGTTACAAAGGGAATTCCAACGAGGAATTGAGGAGCTCAATGAGATTCGCTCAGAGCTGACGAGCGTCGGCAGTATGCGGCGTCCCCTTCAGCCTGCAAGTTCTACAGCTCCACGTGCAGCTTCAGATGGTGAGCACCAACCAGTGGCGGTAACTCCAGTAGCAGCTTCAGTGGCCCAAGCGTCCACCGTTCCAGGAGGAGGACGCTCGAGCGTCTCCCTAGCGTCCACTGACAACTACGAGATGCAGGACGGAGTGCGACGCAATGCTGAAGCGAGTTTGGCAATGGCAGAGCTGAAATTGGCGGAACAAGGCCAGTTCGCGCCCAGGGTGGAGACCCAGGAGGGAGGTGCGGACTACGTATCCGCTAGTATCATGGACAGCTTGTTGCTGGATGAGAAGAGAGAGAAGGAGAAGAATTAACCTGAATTGTACTGGCCAAAAAAGGATAACCCACATTGGTGCTGGTTCGATTTCGGAGTGAGGAGAGAGCAACAGGATGGACGTGCAGTGTGTTCCGGTCCTACACCTGCTCGCTGTTCCTAGATGGCTGATACCGTACGTGTGTTAGCACGTCGTTCTGAGAGGTGCCGACTCTAATATCGAAAACGATCGACTGTAGCGGCTCGGCATTGCTGAGTCAGCAATCAAGGAGGTTGCCCTTTCGAGAGCCACTGGGGATGCTTTCACAGCAGAATGATGCTACGATGTGGACTTATCGATAATATTTGCTCCGTGTTGGACTGTGTGGTGGTTCGACTCCTTCAGCGTACATCGACATTTCCATCAATACAGTACTCTTTACTGGTTGTTGGATTTACATCCACAATGAAGTTTCAGCTTACCTCTACTTGTGGGGATCGTGCACAGAGCTCTATGGTGCGTGTGCATGGACGTCTGCAGAGGTAAATTGTGGATCCCAACCTTTGTTTTTGCAAACAGCATAGTGGCTCATTGTGGGTCTCGGGCAAGGGATACAAAAAGTCAAGTACAAAAGTGTTGAGTAGAATGGGATCTTTTCACGCCTCGTACGTGTTCTAAAATCGCAGTGCTTGTACTACGTATGTATTTTATTTTTCATTTCGGACTTCAGTTAGAGTTTGATCAATGTGAGTATTGACTGTAATGTACATATTCTTCTGCTATCACCGAGAAACCACAGAGTAAAACGATGTTCAAAAGCTGTTGACGGGACGATGGGGTAACACCGTGATCCGGTTTTACGTGACTAATTCAAAATTTTTGGTGACCGACGCTGACTCAATCCACAATTGTCGATCGAGCCTGTCATCCTCTCGACGTGTATCTTCGAACCGCAACCAACTTCTACTACATGTAGCAGCCTCAACCGAACTCTCACTTTCCAATTTCCAACCTCCCCTCTCTCTTCTCCCAGCTCCTACAACAACTGCTAAGTAAGTTACTATGATGTTGGACGTCGATAAAGGAGAACAACCGAAATGTCCATCACCAGCGACCAACAATATGATCCACGACACCCCCATGAAGAAATCGACTGCGATCAAGACTTCTGCTGTTCTCCTCTGGATGGAGGAGAAAAAGTCGTTGCTGAACTGCGTTCTACTTCGTTGTCCATGGTCCGGATGGGCATTCGTGTACGTCCTATTGCTCCTCGTCTTCTTCATGTACCGGTGCACTGCAATCCGATCGCTGATCGAGATGTACGCGTCCACCGAAGATGCTACAGCTGAGGTCGTACTGGCAGCCCTGAGTCTCGGCTTCTTGGAAGATTTCGTGTGCGCGACGTACTTTGTGTGCGTTCTGTGGCTCTACGACACGTTGGCGACCGGTTTCTTCTGCTCAAGCTTCGCTACGAACACTATGATGTTCCTCTTCTCGTGGCTGCTCTTTATGGCTACAATGCTGCCTTTTGTGGCCGACGTGGTGGTCGTCCGCCTGCGGGACGTGCGATTCACGTTCGCTCTAATTACGATGGCGATTGAGGAAAAAGACCACGCTGATGCCATGGCGGTGTCGGGGTCACAGATGACCGAAGCGTATTTGAACGTGGGTGCACTAGTGCTAACGGCTACAGTTTTCGCCAGTGTGAGGACACAAGCCTGGGCAGATCTTTCAAGCTGGAATCCGACCAATTTGCCACTGCTTTGCGTTGATTCACGTGCACTCCACACACAAAACTTCCATGATTCGATCAGTCAATGCGAGGATGAAGGCGACGACAGGCCCAGTGAAAAGGCCGAACTGGTTCCCACGCATGAAGGTGATCGTCACACTGTGAATTCTCCTCGGTACTCCATCGTTGCTATCCACGAAGACGGGGAGCTGTTAGATCCCAATACGGACACGATTCCAGTTTCAAGTCAAGATCCTAGTAGAAAGATCAAGTTCCGGGGCTTTTTCATTCGAAGTATCGGTCTCCTCACCAGTCTCGTGTTGCTCCCTTTGTTCGTGGTCGCTTTAAGCCGTGCCAGTCCTCCTCTCGTGGCGTATTCGGCGCTTAACACGACTCTGAACGAGTTCTTCCGCCACGTTTTGGAGCCTGATGCACGGGAAATGACGTCTTTAGCTCGTGACACTTCTCGTCCCTGGGCTGAAGAATTTATTGACAAGAACGAGCTGCACACACTGCTAGGAAATGACACGTTGTACCGACGTACGATGGGCTTCCAGGGAGATCTCGCTTTCGACGTGAACATCAGTGAACAGGACCCGCCAAACGTTATCGTTCTCGTGGTCGAATCCTTCCGCTTCCATGACTCGCACTATCTCGTAGGGGAAGAAGACCCATCGGACCTCTTCAAGGGCAGCAACATGACCATTACCCCCAATTTCGACAAGTGGGCGAAGCGAGGGATTGCTCTACGGAACTACTGGTCCAGCTGGAGAACAAGTAGATCAGTGGAGAGTATTCTGTTTGGGCAGCTCCCGTACGATAGCGTGACCAAGTCAGGGATGACTGGAGGCCAGCAGAGCACCAAGTTGGCTGGACTTCCTCAGCTCTTCAGTGCCAAGGGCTACGAAACCTTCTTCACCACTGGTTGTCTGACGGACTACGACAATTGGGACTCTTTCCTCCCTGCACACGGATTTGACACTGTTTGGAGCCGAAACGAACTGAAAAAGCTCGCAGAAAGTAATCTGGGGATTAATCACAGCGACTGGGATGGCCCAGAGCATCGTGGACTCAATTGGGGCGTGCACGACGACGTGAGCTTCCAATTGCTTGGAGATCTACTGGTGAACAAAACGAGGGAACAATCTGCCCGTGTAGCCAAGGGAGACGCCAAGAAACCGCTCTTCCTGACGCACTACACGATCTCCAGCCACGTCAACTACATACAGCGTCCGAGATGGTACCATGAGGCCAAGAAACCCGACTTCTCCGCCTTGTACAAGGGCCAAAAGTACGCAGACAACATCAA
>LGSM01000606.1:0-20496 GCA_001314345.1 Phytophthora multivora | reverse complement strand
GTGGATATGTCCACATCACGGAGCAATACCGAGACAAACTCGACGCTAGAGCCCGGTTGTGCATGTATCTCGGTGTACCTGACCACAAGAAAGGATATCGTCTGATGGACATTAACACACATGCCATTGTGTATAGTCGTGATGTAGTTTTTAAAGAGGACGAATTTCCCCCTCTCACAGGCCTGACGTCTACACCAGAGCCCACCCAACCCACCAACAGGCAGCAACCTGCTGCCGCACCTGCACCTGTACCCGCGCCACCTGCACCTGCTACTATACCAGAACAAGAACTTGAAGCTGAACCTGTATCACAACCTGTGACAACACCATTACCCACTTCAGGTCCTGCAATGGGAACCGCACCAGGTACAGCAAACAACAGGGTACTGCCCTCATTGAGGGAGGCTATTGATCGAACAGCCATTCATTACTCATTTAGAACGGAGACGGACTCTGATCCTCCGCACACTTCGGCTCCTAAGCGACCCCGCCTCACTGCGGAAACCACTGACGCACGCCTCAACTCTGAGGAAGCCTGTGACGTAACCCTCAACTCTGAGGAAGACATACATGAACAGGAGCAACGTCAGCATTTACTGTACACATTACTAGCTATTCGGTATGTGTCAGAGCCCACTACGTATCGGGAAGCGATGAAGTCTTCCCACGCTAACCAGTGGTATACAGCAGCTAAATCGGAATACAAGTCCCTCATGGACAATAACACTTGGGTGTTGGTAACCCCTCCTCAAGGGAGGAAGATTTTGAGTAGCCGATGGGTCTTCGTAGTGAAGTATACCGGCACTGGCGATATTGACCGCTATAAAGCGCGTCTGGTGATCAAAGGGTTCCTACAGGAATTTGGCATCGACTACAATGAGATTTTCTCTCCTGCCATCCGGATGGAGGTACTCAGACTACTGCTCACTATTGCAGCTCTTCTTGACCTTGAAGTCCACCAAATGGATGTCAAAACAGCATTCCTTAATGGCTACTTGGAAGAGGAGATCTACATGGCTCAACCGGAAGGTTTCAAAATCCCGGGCAAGGAACACCTCGTGTGTAAACTCCTCAAGAGCTTATACGGGCTGAAGCAAGCGCCCCGTGTCTGGTACCAAACCTTATCTGCCTTCTTAGAGAGCCTTGGGTTCCTGAAACTCATTAAAGATCGATGCGTCTTTCGACGCACCGTTGACAACGTCACTTGTTATATTGCCGTGTACGTTGACGACTTACTGATCATTGCGCCTAGACCAGCACTCGTCCGTGAGCTGAAATCAGCCCTGAAAAAACGATTCTCCATGTCAGATTTAGGGGAGGTGAAGTACTTACTCGGCTGGTCCATTCAACGTAACCGTAAGAACCGAACGATATTTATCCACCAACACAAGTACGCTACGAAGGTTATTGACCGCTTCAGCGACTACATTCCGTACCCTATTGCAACACCAGCTGAACGGAACGCCAAACTCTCCGTAAGCAGCCAACCTAGCAGTGAGCAAGAGAAAGATGCGATGAAATCTATTCCGTATCGCCAAGCCGTAGGCAGTGTCATGGACATAATGGTTGGGACACGACCCGACATGGCATTCTATATGCGCGAGGTCAGTCAGTTCCTAGCCAATCCAGGCATGGAACACTAGAAAGCAGTCATTCGTGGTCTTAAGTATCTGTCGGGAACGAAAAAATACGGTCTCCTTCTGGGAGGCTCGTCCGACATTACCTCGGAGAACCTAGCCGATCAGTTACTTGCCTACAGTGACTCTGACTATGCTAACTGCCCCGACACGAGACGCTCCGTCGGTGGATATGTGACTATGCTCGCAAGCAGTCCAATCTCATGGCTCTCCCGTAAGCACCACACAGTGGTTCTCTCTACAACAGAGGCAGAATATATCGCCCTGTGTCACTGCATGCAAGAGATGATTTTCCTCAAACTTCTCCTCAAAGAACTTGGCTTTGCTACAACGCAGGCTAACACCATATATGAGGACAACCAAAGCTACATCAAAATCTGCTACAACCCCGAACTTCACGGACGATCAAAGCATATACACGTACGATACTGTTTCGTACAAGAAAAGGTAGAAAGGCATGAATTCAACGTCACCTACTGCAATACGAAAGAGATGATAGCTGACATCTTCACTAAAGCTTTAGACAAGCACCAGTTCAGAGAACTAAGGGCCAAGCTCAGGATAAAATCCCTGAAAGCTGGATCCGGCCACTCAGTATAGAAATACACTGATAATACAACTGCATGAAGCGTNAGGCAAACCCGCGGAAATCCTACCGACTCCTATCATCTACTTAAACAGGATGAAAGGACGAACAAATGCATAAAAGTTGATCCACCCAGTTGCGGTCGAGATCGGCTTACCTTCGTTCGTGTTGTAGACGAGCCGCTTGGTACCTTGGATCGAGAGCACAGCTGCATGACCAATGTGACTGTGGTTGTAGGCAGCGACAATGTAGATCCCGTCGCCAGGGTCAACCTCCGCTAACACACGAGCCCCACGGCGACCTGGTGTCATGTAATTGTGCTTGACGAAGGCGTTGTAGTGAATATCTCGACCACCATCACGGAGACGCATCATGAAATCACGGATGTCGATCCACGTAGATCCCTCCCGAAGGTCTTGTCCGTAGCGCACGAGTCTGTCCTCAACGAACTGATCAATGTCGTTGCCCGTAACGAGTTCTGGATGACCCAACAGTTCCGCAGCGCGCTTCAATGCGTTGAAGACGCAGAGGTTGTCCTCATCAGCGCCAAGTAGCCCCATACCAACTTGATCGGTTCGCCAGAAATCCTCGAACACGGGTACATTTGACGCCTTCCAACGATCGACGACTGCCATTTCGTCCAAAAAGTCGTCCTCTCTGAGCTTAACAGCAGGCTCCCAAGTCCGTAGGTAGAGCTTCTTGCAGCTCCGGTCTGGATGCACCCAGAGAACACGGTACTCCATGCCCAACGCCCCTTCGCGCCGATCATTAATATAGGCAACGTTCCAGACCTCGACTGTGGTTGCAAACCGGCGGTCCACGGAGACATCCCGACCAGTATAATATTCACCATAGATTTAATAATATAACTGGTCGGGGGTTGTCGTCTCTTCAGCAACAGCAGTGGTTCGTTTGGTGGCAGTCGGTGTTTGTTTGGTGGCAGTAGACGGCTGGTCGGGAGCAACAGCCAGATTCTCGGTGGACGTAGTCACACANTTGCATCGTCAACAAAGCAGCGTACACGAGCACATTTGCATTTTGTGCACCGCGAGCGAGTGGTGTTGGTGAATTTGCAAATGCGACATACCCAGCGCCTACTCTTAGCCTGACTGGCTCGAATGTCACTAGCCGACTCCGTTTGAGTGACATTAGGGAGCGGCGAAGCCACCGCGGGACCGTGGCTCGACCCCCGCGCGCGTGCTTCCGTCCCGCTCCCCGTGTCCCCCGCTGTCGTGCAAGATGCGTTCTCTGCTACCTTCTCACCGCCGTCTGTGGCCGCAGTCGCGGCTCGCGCGGCAGCCCTAGCAATCTTAGCAGCTCTTATTTGCTTGGCCGTCCTCTTCTTTCTGGTCTTCCCTTTCTTGATGGGAGTTGAGCTATGTAGCACAGCATCCCTCTGCACACCTGTCTTCCAAACACGAGCCATCGGCTTGCCCACGTAACTTCGTTCGCAAAGCAGCAGTACTGAATGCGCCAACGGAGAGTCAGCAACGTGTGCTTCCTTAGCTGCGACTGTTAGACTGGCCACTAAAATAAAATAAATGGTTGAATTGTGATATCTTATATTTGGATATTTTCAGTCACCATCTAAAGTGGCAGGGAGGCTGTTGAAGTGGCCACTTTATATGGTACGGCGTACCCCTGAGCTGATATCCAGTCATTTACAAACCTGTGAAAGCTGTTATACTAGAGTAGAGTATTACTATAGAAGGAGCCATACGTTAAGGCTGCTTCTCCTTCTCCAACCATCTAGAAGGAACTCTCTCTCTAATAAAGCTTACTTCGTCTTTTGACGGCCACTACAAACATCTTCTTCTTCCTCTCTCTCACACAACCTACGCTACTCGCCAGACCGTTCAGCTTATCATCGTCACTTCGACAAGATAGGTACCGTATGGTTATCTATACTTCCGGGTGGTCGTCCAGGAATGCTACACATAATCGAAAACGAAAGTCGTGTTTGCAGCCCAAAGTCGCCATAGGTCCTTCTCCATCGCGACCGCCTTAAATCTCATCCATAGTCCAGCAACTCCGATATACGAGCCAACGTCTTGCCGAGCGCGCCGAAGAATCCTGTGACAGTGTCTGAACCAAGGCTACCGGAGTGGCTTGGGACTTCCACGGTGGAAGTCGTTGAGTATGAAGTGCATGTCGGTAGAACTCTCACTTGTTTGCGTTCAGATTATGCTTGAAGAGCCGGCCGCCGGAAAATAAAATATAAAAATTGTACTGCTCATTCAAAAAACAAAAAATAGATAATTGCAATACAGGTCCCAGCAATAATAAATATCTTCGTTACAGCAATAATTAGTTATAATAATTGACGCTCGTTGATTGGCTGTTGACACGTTCATGACACGCTAAAAAGCTTCAAGCCGCATAACCCGATCTGTGTCGTGATGACCACGTCGGACTCGGTTCTCCTTGCCCCTGATGCCCCCGTTCCTCTCGTCACTGACTCTACCATGCACTCACGTCGTCCCCGCTTTTCCTGGCCCGTCTTCTGGTCGTATACAGGCCCTGGTTGGCTCATGAGTATGGCGTACCTGGATCCTGGTAACCTCGAGGCGGACCTACAAAGTGGGGCCTATACACGCTATCAGCTACTCTACGTCGTTCTACTCAGCACCATATTCGGTGGGCTTTACCAGGTCTTAGCGGCTAGGTTGGGGGCGTGCACTGGACGGCACTTGGCTCAATTGTGTCGCTCCGAGTACCCTCCGCTGGTGTCTTGGGGGCTCTGGATCATGACCGAGTTCGCCATTATTGGGAGCGATATCCAGGAGGTTCTAGGCTCTGCTGTAGCCTTTGAGCTGCTCTTCGGTCTACCTTTGTGGGTTGGATGTCTGCTGACAGGACTGGATACTTTCACCTTTTTAGCTCTTCATCGAGCAGGAGACTCGGGCAGCAGATACCTCGAGATGTTCTTCTTGCTGCTAATTGCTACCATGTGCGTGTGCTTCTTCGCTGACTTTACAATGAGCGATCCAGACGGAATCGAGATTATCAAAGGGGTGGTGGAACCCAGGATGGACAAGCAGAACACGATGCAAGCAGTCGCGATGCTCGGAGCTATTATCATGCCCCATAACATCTTTCTCCATTCCGCGTTGGTGCAAGAGAGGAAGATCGATACGCGGTTTCCTCAAAGAGTGAAGGAGGCGAATTTCTACTTCAGCTTGGAGGCTGCGATGGCACTTTTTGTCAGTTTCTTGATCAACGCGGCGGTGATCTGCTCCTTCGCCAGTAGTTTCTTTAGTAGCCAGTGCTACGCGCTGAGCTCCAACCCCATCTCGAGTTTATACGGGACAAATATCCAGACGTCGTGTATTCCAGCAAAGGCAGCCTTGAGTTCTGGAAGTACGATTTATGACGCGTTCTCGGGGAATATCTGCGTGTTTGGCGGAGTGTTTGAAGGAAATATCACAGCGGATATCGTGAGTACGGTCACGAAGTGCACCCCTTGCTACGTGGATGGGCATGAAAATGGCTATACTGCCGTGTTGGATATTGTTTCTGGTCCAACTGCAGGATACTGTCAAGAAATTGGACTTTCCGAAGCTGGAGAAGCTATTCGAGAATCACTGGGAGGGTATGCGAAGGTAGTTTGGGCCATTGGCCTACTTGCTTCAGGTCAGGCTTCTACCATGACGGGCACTTACGCTGGTCAATTCGTGATGGAAGGTTTTCTGGACATTCGAATTGCAGCCTGGAAACGAGTAGCACTAACGCGATCGGTTGCTTTGGTGCCGGCAGTCATTGTGGCTCTCATCAGCCAGAATCATCAGTTTAAAAGCGACCGCTTTAACGAGCTTCTCAATGTACTTCAGAGCGTCCAACTGCCGTTTGCACTGCTGCCACTGCTCGCTTTTACGACTAGCAAGAGACTCATGGGTCCGGATTTCGTTAACACTCGGTGGATTGCAATGATGCTTGTGGTGGGGACGGCATTACTCTGCAGCGTGAACTACACTCTGGTCTACGATATTCTGCTCAAGAATCTTCCTGAAAAATTATCAACAACAGTTTGGGCTGGGCTGATAATCGTTGCAGGCCTTTATATTTCTCTACTGCTGTACTTGCTGGTAATTTATCCATCCGAAACTGTACCAGTCCAGTACGCGGTACTCCCATCAACATCGGATGCAGTGAGCGCTACCAATGAACAACGCAAACGATCTGGAAGTATTGAGAAACCCCTACTCGATAACGAAGCCGAACCGGAGAATGAGGGAATTGTGTAGGGTAATATGGTAAATATCAGAATTCTTTGCGTAAGCTCAGGTAGTTTTGATGCGGGCGACTGTAAAATCAACAGTATTAATTCATTTTGTCACTATGAGAGGCATGGGCCCAGTTGAACTTGAAAGTGAAGTCGGTGCCTATTCATTTGATAACGAAAGGGTTGATTTAGCAGCCGAGATGATGGCAAAATAACGAAATTGGCCAAACGTACCAACGTGTTCGAGTGGAACCTGCATTATGTAGACGAACCACAGCATCAATTTGGACTGGATCATTGTAGCTTGCGACTCGAGAACAAAACCGAGCTGATGCACAGGTGCAATCCCTAGCATGCGTTTTAGCACGAGCATCGCCAAGACCAACGAAGTCAACTCCAGCATGCTGTAAGCTAAAACAACACGAACATTCGCCAATAGTTCGTGCCTCGACAGCTCTCCGAGTGACTGGTTATAGATACAATTCGGCAAGTGGAAAGTGATCACCGAATACAACGCTGTAACCACGATAACACAATGATGTTAGTCTAAGAAAGGTTCATATAAGAAATATTCACTATTGTAACAACAACTCTTGTACTTGATGTTTCGTGCAGCACGTACCATAAACCATAGGGAGAACCGCTTCTGTATATTCTACCAGCACGAGATATTCAGTGATATACAGCACGCGTGTTGAAGTATTGACAAAAGCTGCGCGCTCGTGGCAAGAAAAAATGGTTTCCAGTCCAGGAAACGATTTTTCTGCAGCTTTAGTATCTGAGCAAACATTGACCGTTTTGGACTGAACTGGTCCAGTCGGGAAAACTTTAGACACTTTAGGTATCAATCGCCCCAACACCCGCTTAACTCTTGAATCAGTGCGAGTGACCGACAAAATATCTGCGCGAGTTGGAGCCCTAAACGATTTATCCCCGCACAAATCTTTTGCTGATTTCAGGACTAATGGGTTGATTTTCTTGCTAATGTTGCAACTTCGTAGCTGTTCATGAGACTCGGCGCGATCTTGAATTTCCAGGAGTCTTAGCGCTACTTCTACGAAGTTCTCCTTAGCAATGGGATGGCTACACGGAATCTTAGCCATCAGTTCCTTGACGTTCCTCAAAACACCAATGGTACCCCTCATTGAAAACCAAAAGTGGAAGATGTCTATAAGCATGAGTGCAACGGTAGTTCCTAGTGACGAGGAGTTTTGGACGGCTGACGACACGTAGAGCGCGTTGAATACTTCAACATTGAAAATCACAACTTCCGGTTTGATATCGTCTTGGCCTGCGAGGGTATAGCTTATCCAATTCTTACTGATCGATTTGATCAGAGGTAGCAATAGCACGTAAAACAACTGTCCAACCCCGCTAAGAGAGGTGAAGCCATAAATGTACAGCGGATAAATGAGCGTCAAGGCAACTTGACATATGAAAACCATTGTGTGCTTTACGAGATCGCGACGAAGAGACGAATCGGACCGCCATTGGTCACCCCACGTCCATCCAAAACCAACCAAGATAATGATCACACTCGGAGGGGAAGCCACGAGCATACTAAATGGCACTGGGAACGAAATCCATACGGCAACGGCAAACACCACGCCAAAGGAAACAATACTCCCTATCAAAGCAATCAGCACGATATAGGTGTGCTCCATTTTCAACCGCGCGAGGCTTTGGCTCATTTGGGTAACCATTGAATAATCCACAAAAGCTGTAACAATCCAAGCTCGAATCCAAAACATATAGTTCTTGTATGGTCCAGCTTCTGGCGGAGCAAGAGGCACGGATTCTATCGCTGTGGCTAGAGCGACGCAAGGCAGGGGCGTCAGAAGACAAGCAAGGAGGAGGCGCCAGCGACTTGACTCTTCCATGTAGCTCTTCAGTCGCCGCAAACGCTGGATAGAATAGCAGCCTTGGGGCTGCAACCTCTGCGCCACATTGGAGACTCGTCTCCTTATCGTCACAACACCCATTCAGCACAACCGATACCATAAAAGTTTGATCAAAAAAAGGAAAGTATTTTTGTTGCAAATTCAGGAATAACATCGCTGAATTTCTGCTTGAAATCAATCTAAGATTTTTTTATTTATTTTAAGCTAAAAAAAACAATTCGGTCGATGTACAGTACATGTAGTATGGCAGATGCAGCATTTCATTTGTTACAGGTGCTTGAGCTGTCGAGTCAACTCTGGGATCAGATCACTGACGGCGATGTCGGCTCTGAATCCGGGAAGCTCAACCTCCAAAAGTCATCCGGCGTCTGGTACGGTTCAAACCTAGCGCGATGGCGCGAGCACTTATTTTTCTGTGATGTTGCGTCGCTTTCTCTAATTTCTCCCAATGCGTCGTAATACTTTGTGCACTCCAAGCAGTCATGAGCCGGAAGGGCCTTCCTCTCTTCCCGATTGCGTACAACTTCAACGTAAGCGAAGTCTTTCGGTTTGATTTGCTCCGTCCGGACGTTCTCATTATTTGCAACGGAAGCAGTCACCTCTAGAGCCTTCTCCCACTTGGGTTTCTTGACCATCTTCCTCTTCTCCTCTGCCCACGTAGCAGCCAGTCCGGAGCTCTTCCTCTTGGCATGAGGCTTGAAAACGGTTCTCTTCTCCTCTATTTGTTCCTGAACCTTCTTCTTTACAGGAACTTGCATCGTGGTTTCTGCTGTTGTCCCCAGAGTCCATTGCTCGGAAGTTTTCTTCTGCATCCACATCGAAGACGAGAAGTTGTTGGGCTTCTTATCGTTGGCAAAAGTTGTATGTTTGCTTCTTGTTTCGTCAATATTACGACGGCTTTCAGCATTGACACTGGTTTCGGCATTTTCGGGCGGTGCATTTGGAGCTGTCTGGGCCACACTGAGAGCACGCTGGTATCTGTCCAGCAGCTTCTGCTGCTCCTTGAGTGTCTGCTGTAGTAGCTTGAAGCGCTTGGCGAGTGTCGTAGCCTCCTGTTCCTTCCTGCGGATGGTGGCCAGCAGCGCTTCCTTCTCGTCGCGCCACTCCATACTCAAACGAAGTTAAATTGGACGCACGCACGCACGCAAAAAAAAAAAAAACATTCGTACTTACATCGACTGTCCAACCACACCAATACCAACATGAAAATACTCCTGTTGATGCTACGAAGAGATCTCGAGGGAAAATCGCCCGGATGGGACCATCATGGCCACCTCCCTAACCACGCACATTCCTCCTCCTGCCCACACAGCAATATTATAATACCGGTAGCAATAAAATACTGCACTCAACGTAGCAATGCCGTAGTCTGACATCCATCTGCTCTCGTATTGGGGAATGTAGCACTGCGTTCTTTTAGCGTCCGTCCAGCTACAAATTACAATTCCAGCCTCGCTGGTCGCACTTACAGTCGCCCAGTCTATCCTCCACCTTTTCGACCGAACAATCACTCTCGCCCCGTTTTGAACGCAAGTGAGCCCGGATCTCGTCACGACGCAACAACCTAAGCCTATCCAGCCAGTCTACCAGCGCACCACTTCCGCATTCCCACCGCACCGCACCGCAATGCGCTTCGACGGCCTGCGCACGCGCAGCGCCAGCGCGCGGCCCACGCCCAAGCCCGCGACCGACGTGCGCCAGCACCGCGGCCACAGCGTCATGCCGCCGGCCTCCATGCCCATCCCGCACACCATGACGCGCAACATGTCGCGTCCGGCGCCTCCGCCGTCCGTGGCCTCGTCCAAATCCCATTCCGAGCCGATGCTGCCTCCAGTGGACGAGCTGTTTCCACGGCCGGACCTGGAGCCGCGTATGAAGAAACACCTCGTGCGCGTGGCCAATGAGACGTCCAATGCGTTGATCAAGGACACGCTCATGCAGGACGAGCCCGGCAGTGTGTTGTGGCGTCCTGCACAGCGACCGCGTGGCGCTCCAGGCAATATTCACGTGCTACGAGGCGCTGCTAGAGACGTGAGTGACGCGAAAGATGCGACGTGCGTGCGAGCTGTCAGTGACGACGTTCACGCAAGTATTGAAGAGTTCGCGCTGCTGTTTAAACTGGACTCAAGTCGAGAAGCAGCGGATCATTTGCTGCTGTTTAATGCTGATTTGGTGCAGCACGCGACGTTGTATACCTTGGTGTCGCCGTCGGGACAACAGCCTCGACGATATGTCGGGGTCAAGTGGGCACTAGTGGCCTCGCCTTCCAGATTTTTCAGGAACAGAGACTTCTGCTACTTGGAGTGTCAGAAGGAGTTCACAGATGCCAGAGGAAGACGAGGATGGGTCAGATCGCTGCACTCGTTGAAACTACCGTGCTGTCCATCTCTGGAAAAGGAACACGGCATTGTGCGAGCAAGTATCTACAGGTCTGGACTCACAGCGGTGGAGACGGACGAACCTGGAGTGCTCAGTGTCACGTACACTGTTGAACTGGATCTGAAGGGGAAAATGGCGCTAGAATTACTGCAGCCAGGGTTCTTGGCGCAACGTGTAGCGGCCCTGGCGACTGTGGACAAATTGTTGCAGCAGCAGCGTCTTAGTAGCAGCCCCCTACTTGGCGATTTAGATATTCCGTCGAGGAAGCGCACACGAGGCAGCTGTAACCTGTGTTTCCGTGAGTTTGTCACTGCCGGAGGACTCAGAGATACACTGGCGTCGATCACAAACATGTCGACGAAATCAAAACGTTATGTATGCCGGAAGTGTGGCGAGGGCGTGTGTAGGCGATGCAGCGACGACTGGTGGCTTGATGTACCTGTTGTGGGGCGCACTAAGGTGCGAATTTGCACTGTGTGCTCAGCGGAAGCGAAGCAGTCGCACATTTCGGCGCAGACGACACGCGCAGGCACCTACCCCATTAGAAGAAACAAGGAACCCACAACGGAAGTGGAGGGTATTACGCACCCAGGTTTGCTGGATCCACCACCACAGTCTGCTAGACGGCGTTCACTATCGATGATTGATCGACCCAGCGACGCTGCATCATTCTTCGCGCAACAGGAGGAGATCAAGCGGGACTTGGAGCTTCGTGCTACGGAGCTAAGCAGACGTGTCCAGCTCTGGGACGAGATGCAGATGTACGAGCGTGACTCCAGTTTGTTACCGGAGGAGCAGGAACAAGCTCAACAGCAATTTTTGCGTGAGCAACGTCAGCGTGAATTGGAGCAACGTGGACGTGAGCAAATGGAGCAGCCTCTCAGCCGCATTCCGTCATCTAGAGTGGTGGAAAAGGAAGAAGAGAAGGAAGAACCCGAGGCAGAAATATTGCCCGAGCGTCACCAAGCTCGAAGTGTTTCCACGAGTGAGAGTGAGAAAGAACACCCGCTACCAATCGACCGGTACCCCTCGTTCATATCATCAGACTTTAGTAGCAACCAAGGACCCAGCGACACTGAAGGAGAAGATGTCATTCGGCTCACAGCTGAAGCTGGCGCGCGACTATCGTCGGATTATCGTGACAGTGATTTGTCTGACTACGAAGAGCACACAATCGATGGTTTGGGTGAGATTCGCACGACTACGGACCTTACACGCTGGTGGCAAGACCAACAGCGCGCCAGTGAGGCTAGTGAGCAGCCCCCAGCTCGACCTCAAGGGCCTTTGTCTCCGGTTGTGTCTCCGAGCAAGGCCAAGCGGCGAGTAGGTGATGATAAGCATCAAGCTGTGGCTGAGGCTAAGACACAACAGCAACAGCAGCGTGCATCCGTCGCCACGACATCGGCTAAGAAGCAGGAGATGGTTGATTTGTTCAACCATTGGAAACAGGAGTCTACGAACGAGATTCAGCACCAAAGGCAAAATCAAACCCCCGAGCAGCAACAGCAGATGCGGGAATTCGAGGAGCAGGCTCAGTATCAGGAAGAGCAGGTGCGTCGCCGCCAGCAGTCGGACTTTGAGGAGATGGCCCAGTACCAGGAAGAACAGGCTCGCCGCCGACAACAATCTATTGAGTCGCCCATTCGCCGTTCTGAAGCCGTCAAGAAACGTCAGTCCAGCGCGTCGGCGCTGCAGCAGATCCAGCAGCGGCAAAAGGAGTTGGAACACTTGCGCCGTCATCGCCAAATGCCACGCGACGACGAGCCACCAAGTAGCGGTCAGTTTTCAATCGACTCTCAGTCCTCGATAGCAGCCAAGGAGCGATATCTCCAGCAACAACGGCAGCAACAGCTTGACCTAGCAGCAGAGCGCAAGAAACAGGCTCGTCAACGTGCTAACAAGGCGCTGGATCAAACTGCTGGAGAAGACGTCGAGTTAATGGAAACATCTCAGGGCGAATGGGTCCCGATCAATGAGCCCCGACCCAGCAAAGCAAGCTCCGACATCCCTTCGGTGGTGAGCTCTCCAAGACATGGGCCGGGATTCTGCGACCACTGCGGGTCTCCCGAGTATCTAGGCGAGAACGGCACTGTGAAGCCCAGCTGCAAGTGCAGCGTCGTCACTGCGACCCCACCCAAGGCCGCAGGCACTGTTCTATTCGACGGCAAATGGATCAGCAGCCCCACGCCCCACGAGTCCTAGACGTATGAAGTTGTGTATGTCGTCGACTTTGCGACTACATGTAGAAAGTCCCCAGTGCGAATTTGGTTTAGCTCGCCTGGAATTGGAGCGAAGTAAAATATACGTTGTCCAGTGTGGAAACAAGCAATCTCTCGGTGTGCATGCCCGAGATCATTGACTTCAACGTGGCACGGAATATTCTTTCGAGAAGACCGCGGCCACAAATTGTTGGTTCACGACGCTGCACTGGCGACCGACAACAGCTTCGGGTTGTTGCTGTCGACGACGAGTAGAGAGGCGACTGGCAATTCGACTCCACGAACAACAGTCCGGCTTCTCGCAAGCCGAGAACGAGTGAGACCAAGCACACCAGAACAACCATGTCGTCCTGTGGCCTAGCGCCCGTCACTGACAGTCCTAGCTGTCGCTTTTCGGTCCATTACGTCGCCCCGGACCACTGCGATGGACTCATCTGCCGCTGGCGCTGCCAGCGCCGCGAATGCGATGAAGAGCCTTCATTGAAGGCTTGCAGCATTGCATTTTGCAGGCAGGCAGAGAGGATACGTTCCGTCTGCTGTGCCAAATCGTAGGAAGTGCCAGCTAGAATGGAGACTCCATTCTCCGCTTGCAAAAGTGGTCAGAAGCATCAGTTTGGTGTCGAGAGGTTCGAGCGGTAGCGCTGATGGCAGGTTACGTTATCACCGGCAAGGCAGGTCAGGCATTGCCTGCCTGATGGCCTTCATGAACGTGAAGTTGGCGCGGTGCACAGCCAACTTTTACGGAGCGCAAGAAAAACGCGGAACTGGCAAGCAAAATGGGGGGAAATGGGTCTAGAATGGTCACCGGTATCTTCGCTAAATCTACCTCAATTGACCTTCTGAGCGAAACACCAGGCGACGCAACGAAACTACATGTATTAAACTTGATAAGTCTAGCCGCTTGAAGGAACCTCGATAACGAAAGCTGTAGTCTACAAGTTGCAGACTGCAACGACAGAATCAGTATTTCACTGTAGAAGTTGAGTGTTCAATCGACGTGACCCAAATGACCTATTCATGTTCGGATGAGTACTTACATAAAATGTAAAATAACAGATGATCTAAGAGTGGTATCATGATGGTTTATTGTTTCTCCTCACTGGCTGATATTCCGCATAAAATCACCTATAGGTCGAAAAGTGTATCTGAAGCGACACAAGGGGACGGGGTAGAATGTACTTACGTCCCGGCTCTGCTCCGCCTCTTTTCATGGTGCACGTCAGGCAGCGCCACAACACAAAGGAGGGAAGAACGTTCGAGCCTGCGCTTCCTGGCCGTCACTGCCAGCGCCGCGCCGACTCAACGCCCAGCAGTTTGGCCTGGCTCGACTGCTTCCAAGTGTCGTGCTCAGTCTGCAGCTCCGAGTGTCCCCCCACTCCCATTGCAAGCAAAACTGGGCCATCGTCTAGTGAGCAACTGGCTCTCTCCATCTCTAGGGAACTTGCACGCTCTCGAAGGCTTTCGGTGCGTACCTACAATTCCACTTCTGTTTACTTGGCTACGTTGACCAGAGCTTCCAAGCGTTTATTCACTCTGCACTTGTCCGTTTGTCGTTGGAGCAGTTTTATTTAACGTGACACGAAAGACACAAGAGACTCTTTGCTGTTCAGGTGTAGGTAACAAGTGCCAGTTAATTCAGTTACCGGCTGGCAACAAAGCAGGAAAACGAGTTAACAGCCTAAAAATGACGAGTCTGGGCGCTGCAGTTGACCCTGTTCGAGGTTCAGCACACTCGACGTCTCGGTCCGGTCGATCAGGTCGCTCTGGACGCACTTCTAGCCGCGATGCGATGGATTCCTCCATGGCCAACTCGACGAACTGCGCCAACTTGAAACATGGCTACAACAGCTCCGCAGACGGCTACATTCCAGGCAAACTCCCGCTACCAGACGACTTCTTTCCGGTGCCGCAGCTAAGTACCAAGGAAAATAAATATCTGCTGGGATTGGCCAAGCACGCGTGCAAGGAGGTCGTGTACTACTCGAGGAAGAGCGATGGGCCGATGAAATGGCTACATTTGTCGTCCGAAGACGGCGTCGACGTGTTTCAAGGCGTGGATAACTCGGGAGGAAGCAGTACTCAGCAGGACTCCAAAGCTCTAACGTACTTGCGAGGTTCGTGCAAGATCCACGCGACAATCGACGAGATTTCGGATTTTTTTAAACTTGATACGTCCGCGAAGCTCTCGGGTTTTGCGCAGACGGTAGGCAAGGATTTACTGGATCAGAAGACGTTGCTGACGCTTGCAACACCGACGCCGGACAACCCCAAACACTACGTGGCAGTCAAGTGGACGGCGGTTGAATCTCCGAGTAAACTCGCTCGAAACCGCGATTTCTGCTACATTGAGTGCCACGACGAGTTCATCGACACCAACACGAAGCGACGAGGCTGGGTGAGAAGTATCCACTCCATTCGGTTGCCATTCTGTCCACCGTTAAACAGGAGTCACGGTCTGGTGCGTGGTAGTTTCTACCGCTCGGGATATATCTTCACCGAGTCAGCGGAGAAAGGTTGTGTGGATGCAGTACACACGCTTCATGTGGATATCAAGGGAAATGCCCCGAATTGGCTGAAGATTATGGTCATGAAGCGGCGAATTAAGAACATCGCGGAGGTGGACCGTCACTTCCAGCTGCAGAGACTGACACAGGAAAGATTACTGGGGGACTTGGAACTGCAAGCGAAGGAGAGAGTGACCAGGTGCCAGCTCTGTGAGACGCGTTTTGGGATTTTCCACCGCCGACGACTCTGTCGAAAGTGTGGTAAAGTCGTTTGTAACCCTTGTGGGAACGAGTTCTTGCTGGATTACGCTGGAGTTGGCCCCAAGAAGGTGAGGATCTGTGTCGAGTGCTCCGAGTCCGTCATGTACGGCACCAGTGTGCCCATGATGGATGCTACTGGCCAGGTTGTTGAGGACGAGCACACCAGCGCCAAGAAGCTCGAAGGCAGTGACATTCAGCCAATGTACGACGAGTCAATGATTATGCTCGAGCCTCGTCAACATTCTATCGACGAGCACGAGTATTACTTGGCGAATGAGGACGCGAACGGCATGGCTGATATTGAAGAGGCCAAGCGTATGAATAGAGAGTTTGAAGAATTACTGAAGAAAACAAGTGACAATTTCGCCCAATCCAGGGTGGAGGAAGAAGAACGGGGATTGAACCTGAATGCCAAGTCTCTCATTGGATTGAATAGCGCTTCGGGTGAAACTCTACCGGATGATACACCCCTTGGTGCGAGTGAGCTAGCTTCGTGGGAAGAGCGGCACAAGAAGAGGGAGGAGGACGATGATATGGAGGAGGATGATGAACTGGGCTTGCCACCGAGCAAGCGCGAGCAGATGCTCAAGCAGATGCAGTATGAGGAACAAATGCGTCGTGAGCAAGTTGAGCGCACGAAGAAGTTGCACCAGTACGCAACAGGCTTGATTGATCAGCCTACCAGACCTCGCGCTAAAGGAATTGTGCGGAATGAGTCTGGAGATTCACTCCGACTAAGTTCGGAATGGGGCGAAGAGTATTACGCAGGTAAAGCGAGCACCGGACACATGGGGCCGGACGTGATGAGCTTCCGTTCGAATGGATCTGCTAGCTCTGGACAGGGACGAGTAACTCGGTCAGATTTGTCTCGATCTCGATCACAATCTCGCGAGTATCGCCAAGACGGAGTCCCCCGTCATCGAGGAGAGACTGGATTCTATAGCAATGAAGGAGGACATCTACCTGAAGACGATTTCGAGCGGCAACGACGCACTCAGCAGTATTTCGACGCACGGAACGCCCGTTTGACGTTAATGAGCGGAGGTCAGCGTCATACCGAAGCGCCAATGGTACGCGACACTGTCGAGGAATTATTTGACGATGAACAACCAGTAGGGACAAGGTTTCGAGCGTCCGGGGTCGGCGCTGGGTCAGATCCACCGGCTCGTCGTCATCTCACGGGGTCCGAGTTGGAATCTCCTTACACTTCCTTGAGTGATTCGCACATCGCTGGAGCTTTCACTACTCGCCGGAGATATCGGAGCGACGACTTGGAAGATCGGGACGACGAAGCTTTCCGTTTGGCGATGTCTGCTATGCGGCTGTACGAAGAAGAGCGTGGGCCGCAGCTCCAAGTGGCGGAGGAAACGCGGCAGGCGGCTCTTGCAAAGATGATGGAAGTGTATGCACGGGAGATTGAGCGCAGCCATAGCAACGATTCAGGGCCTTACAGTAGAGGAACCATTTCGGACACACGTCGACTGCATCACGAGGTTGGAATGCCTCCACCATTGCGACGAACTGTCAGTGACGATCGTCCCCCGTCCTTCTACGGCTCCCCCCTGCAAGTTTTCAGCCACGAGGACCTAATTCCTCCTGTTCCTGCTTTAAGAGGCCATCGGCGCCCCATTTCCTCTCGACCGAAGCCAGAACGGAAGCAGAAGACAAAGGAAGAGACGCACGAGTACAGAGACCTGTCTGATCTCACGTCCAGCGCCTTTCAGGCTTTCCAGATCAATTCTCTCGGCCCGCGAGATGCTCCGAAGCTGCCTGGCAACGTGGTTGAAAGCTCGGAAGACTCGAACAGCATCAAGGACACGCGTGAACCGCTTAAAGACCATTCTCAACCAGCTTCTGCTAAGTTCCAGCGTAAATCGACGAGCACTACGCAGCAGCTAAAGTCCGACACTTCTGGCCGTGAAGCTCGAGCTACCTATGGTAGCATTGAGAGCAGCGAAGCGGCCAACATGGTGTCGCGTCCGAATTCCATGTATGGAGTGGCTGACTCGGACACTTTCAGTGATATGGACTTCACGGACCTCCCACATTTGATGCGCAAGGATGACGGTGATAGAAGCTCCTTCACTGATCTGAAGCACTGGACAGAGGAAAGCTCACACGACGTGGAGACTGGAGGCATTGAGTACGTCTCCGAGCCTCGTTTAAGCGATTTACTATCGCCTCTCCACTTGGAGGGGGTACAACACGTGGATGACGACGATAGTGAGAGTCAATCTTCAAACTCTTCCTCTCAAATCGACTGGCAGAGATCAATGCCGAAGCAATTTCAAGGCCAAGGCAGTTCCGAGTCGTCTTTTGTCAACACGTACGCAATCCCGAATAAAAAGGGAGTCGAGTACGAGCCGGAAGCCTATTCGGATCTCACGAACTCTCCACTGGCCAGCAACGGACTATCGGAAAGTATGGTGACGCAGAATGACGAGCCCACACAGCGTCAGTTCCGTAAACCTCCTTCTCTATCGGAGCTTTTGTCCGAATACTGCGACAGTGAGCGATCGTCACTACCGTCTTACCTGGAGTTTGGCGGACAACCGGAGCTTGAACCGGAGTATCTCGAAGCCATCGCTAATGCAACCAACCAAAGTTCTGTCCCAGTGGAAGGAGGACGGAGAGGACATGTACGAAGGCGATCAAGCATCCCTTCCGAGCTGGAAGCCATGACGTCCCGTGAACTTTTCCTGTAAGGTGTGATGTACTTCGTGAAGTATCTGCTGTACGCATGGCGTTGTCAGCTGACTAAACACTTCCAAGCAATAACAGTAAGCAAAACTTTTGACCCTCTTTAATGGTAACTGGCATCATGTTTACTTTCTTCGAGAGTAAACTGTCAAAAGTACCCTCAAAAGTTGTCGAGAAAACTTGTTAAGAATTAAAACTCCCCAGAGTCGTTTGGCCAGAAGAATGTGACCTCGTGTCCTAGCGCCGACTCGGGAAGAATCAGTGTTCCAAAATCCTTCAATCTTTCAAACGGTTTCAATTTGACGAACTGGATCACGATGTTGCGATCGTTCCCAAGGTCCACCTTAGCAATCTTGGAGCCTGCGTTCACCCCACCCAATTTTGTTCCAGAATAGTATCCACATTTGAGCTCGTGTCCGTACACATTCGTAGCACTGATAACCAATTTCTTTGTATCTGCATCGGAAGGTGTCACAAGCATGATCACGGTGTGTCCTCTTGGTGTTTCACAGCCTGGCAAACGATGTCATTGCAATCGACGCGAAGTAATCGCGGCAAGAACGTCATGTTGCTATCCACACGTGACATTCTCTTCAATTGAAGTACGTGACTGGAATTGTTTTGGTGGGCTGTCAAATTCGCAAGTGGTTCACTTGAGAGTCTTCGTCTTAAAACCCCCGAACGTTCGCTTACCGGTATCGGAGAAATCCACTCGTTGTTTCTCTAGGATTTCCTGGATTTCCCAAGACAATATACTTGCAAATTTTCCCAAGCAACACAAGTGAGCTCATATTAGGAGGAAATAACTTGACCCGACAGTTAGCTGTTTACAAAAATTGCTAGACATTTCCGAGCCTCTTTCCCACGTCGGACTAGGTAAGTAAATTTCTAGGATTTTACGAATTTCCAGGTCAGGCTAACCTACTTTCAAATTTCCAATCCCAGCCACGTACTATAAATGAAAGTGTCGCGCGTGGGTAGAAAGATGAACTTATTCCCGCGATTACTTTGTGTCGACTGCAATGATATCGTTTGTCAAGCTGAGAAACACCCAGAAGGACGTACCGTGATAAGGCTTGTAATACCTGCGAATGCCAAGATGAAGAAATTGGTCGTCAGTGCTACGAATATGTACGGCCACGAGCTCACATGTGGAGGTTTTCGTGGGAAATTCATGAGCGGGCTGAACGCAGGAACCAAGTTCAGCCAGGTGGACCTTGGGAATGCCCGCAACATTGTGATCCAGTTCGTCAAAGTGAAGACGATCTTGTTGATGGACTTTGGAACAGTCCTTCTTCTTGAATCGGTGGCTAGGGCATGTGGTTACTTTCTTCTGGCCTAACGACACTAAACCTGCAAACGGATGCATCAGTTGGACCTATTGATGGTGCCAGTTACTGCTATGGGCGTTAAGCGTTATTTTGTGAACCGCTCTTTCAATTTATTTAACTGGACGCCATACAGAATAATATTATTGATGTCATGGCTCGGTTTCGGAGGGACTGCTTGATCATCTTCACACGCGTCCTCTCCTTCCTGGGGCAGAATCCTGTGTTCACCCAAGTTCAGTAAAACGGACCTTGGCTGCTAACATGTACATGTAGTTACGGATTCTGACAATCCTCCCCTGACGCGCACTGTTTCATGAGGTATTCCTCCCCCTCATAAGCCAAGTCGCCTGGCCGTTGTGTTCACAAACACAAACACGCTGCATCTCCTAGATACTGCCCCCCTCCAGTTCCTCGAAAATGATCTGTAGTTCTGCCGTAGTCGTTTGAAGATCTCCGAGTCTCAGTTTGAGGTCTTCCGTTTCGGCAGGCAGTTTATTGTCTTGGATGACTGCAGGCGAACGTGAATCTGAAAACGCAGCAGACTTAGTCGCTTGGCGTTTGCTGTGCCTTTTGTTGGAGTTTTTGCTGCCTTAAAACGTGATGAATGTGTGAATCCCTTTTCAGAAAGGAGGTGCTTTCTCAAAAATAAGAGTATTTCTCAAAACCAGTGCCATATAGGGGCGACCGTCCCGAAACCAGTACCTGTCCCAAAAGCAGTACCAAACAACTGCGTCACTGTGCATGTGCGACTTGCCG
>KQ473329.1:17360-27945 GCA_001314345.1 Phytophthora multivora | reverse complement strand
CGATGAGATCGAGAGCAGATTCTGGAAGTTTGGCGGCGTGGCCCGGAATTGCTTCATGTTGGACCTAGAGAGGATTCCGTCCGAAATCGACGAGCTCACGGGACCGATCGCAGCAATCTCTAATTCTGGTGATCTCCAGAACTTACTGGTAGGGACACCAGTAGTAATAGCCAGCACATTACACCGGCAGTTTTTTTTAGCTTTATTTAACAAGGGGAATAGGGCTAACCGTTTCTAATGCAATGCTGCGACTTTGACGACACAACCTCTCGACCACCTTAGGACGAGAGAAAGCGCCACCACTTCAGAAGTAGTTTTAAATGCTCTCGTCTCCTTAGAAGCGACAGCCGGTGGTTTCAACGAGGACAACCTCTCGACCACCTGAGAGTGAAAGCGGATCTTAGGGTAGTTTTAGAACCTCAACCAACAACATTCAAACTATACATTGATAAATGCAATAGAAAATTACGCCGGCATATTTTTACCAGCAAGGAATAGTTCAGAGCAGCGCGTCTCACCATTGGTTGGAAGTCTATGTGACACGCCTTCATTTCCGCTTAAATACGACCAGAAATTATTTCCTCATTCCAGAATCTGCCGGGATGGTGAAGCTTTTCTGTGCTATCGTGGGTACGGAGGGAAGCGCGTTTTCGGTGCGAGTGGACGAGAGCGACTCGGTGGATGACTTGAAGGACGCGATTAAGGCGAAGAAGATGTACCAGTTTCCTGCCGACGAGCTGCAGCTCTTCCTGGCGAAGAAAGGCAACGCGTGGCTGACGCAACTTGACGTGCTACAAGGTGTGAGCGATACGAAAGGCTATACACAGCTACAGTTTACGGACGCGAAGCTACGAGCTGTTGGGCTGGCTAGCGGTCAACTGGGCGAAGTGGGTGATGAAGAAGCAGCTGAAGGGAGAGGTCCTGTGAACGTGCTGGTGGTGGTTCCGGAGTCGTTGGGTGTAGATTCCCAATTGCTCCAACTCCAGGAAGCACTCTTGCAGCATACGTTAGTGGATTCGCCTACGTCGACGTCAGCACGAAGTCATGGCTTTAAAGCGAGTCTGATCAGGACGTATCAGTGCGACATGGGGACGTATCAGGACGACATGGAGAACCGAATGCTGCGGTGCATGTTGCTTAACACGGCGCTTCCGTCGGAGTTGGTCATCGCCTCTCATTTGTTCCGTCGGAAAAACGAGTTTCTCTCTCGTAAGCTGATGGGCTTCGATAGCATTGATGATGTGAAGAATGGATTGTTGCTATTCAAGCCACTGAAGTATGCGTTTGATCACTTCCAGATCAGTTTCATCTACGGCAAGGACAGCAACGAGTTCCGTTTGAAAGTCTTCGATCCTTCATTGCGTCGACAGCGATTATTCACAAAGCTGCATCCAGACCAGCGCGATCTTCTGCTTCGAGGCCAAACACTGTCGAAACACTGGAAAAAATGTGGCCCAAGGCTTGCACCTGGTACTGATTTCAACATTCAGACAACATTTGGTGACGTCGAAGGTCAACCACTGTGCTTCATGTCTGTGGAGCGTCCCTACAAGCGCTGCTTGAACTTACAAGCCCGATTAGCGCGGAAGAAAGCGATCAAAGCGAAGTGGATTCACCCAGATGAAGACGAGTTTGAAGATTTTTGGTCGGAAGGAATGTCGTTGGCTGAAAAGATGGATTTCTTTTCCGCACGTGATAGCAAAGACTTCTCAGTTGCCGAGCCTAAGTCCAACGACGAACGCCGGTCTCGTAGGAATGGTGCAGCTGAACATCGTGACTCCATATTGGATACTGCCAGCAGGATAAACCAATATATTTTATCCTAACAAATATAAAGTTATAGTATATAAAGATGGCATACTCACCCGATCAATATCTCGCTAACAAAGAGCGCATCAATGAAGCGCAGAAGCGCTACTACCAGCGCACACGTGAAGCTCGTCTATCCTATCAGAAGGGGTATGACGACAAGAATAGGGACCAAATTCGAACACGCAAGCGAAAGCCGAAAAGCGAACTTAGTACCGGCGAAACCGAACTTAACACATAAACCGAACTTAGTTAATTAATTAAAAAAAATTCTCACATAAAAAGTCAATCCGTATATAGACAATGACTGACGATACCACGCTTACGATTTTGAAGGATGCCCTCGGCGACCTTAGTCGTCTGGGTGGTTCTGACATGCAGTAGAGGGTGAATGGATACCTATAGGTAAAACGCAAGTTTATCCGTGCCCTGGCTATCGACCTAATGTCAACCCACGGTGTTATTGCAACACCCCGATCAAGCGACACTTCCTTATTATCGACATGGATGAGAACCATCACTTCGTTGGTTCAGAGTGTGCTAAGCTCTTTGGTGGGCACTATAAGGTGTGCCTCGGCTGCCAATGTCGGTACCGAGGTAGCTACAAATACTGTAAGGAGTGTCGAGACCGTGGTCTGACTTCTTTTAGTGAGACGAGGTTAGCATTTGGTAAGTAGAGAAATCGAAAGCCAGAGTCGCTATTAGGAGTGGATGACTCCTACATTCACTTCCTATTTAAGTGTGATATCGTATCTGAAGCCTCTCGACTGGATTTAGCTCGTAATTTACTCCCAAGAACGGTTATTGGAGGCAAAGACAAGTACAGTGATAAGACATTCAATTGGGCCAAGGCTCACAATCCAAAATACTATCGCTGGTTGCAAAAGCGCGACAGACCCTACGTCAAGTATTTGAATTAATTAATTTCGAAATTTTTGTATGGGGGAAAGATATAAAGTCGATCCTGATACAAGATCCAATAATTATAAAGTCATTTCCACGGGAATAATATCGCCAAGAATATATAAGCAACATGTTTGCATACGAGCTCGAAGGTCTAAAGAGATTGAATATTGATGCTGTTCGCTGGGGCAGTACCTACCGTGTTAAGGTGCGTGGTAGAACTGGTAAGATGGTTTATGTTAGCAACGTTTCCCGTCCGACCAATCAGAAGTTGCTAGCAAAGCAATATAAGCTCTCTGTCGAGACTCTGAAGAAACACATGTCCCCTAATTACAAGACTGACCCCAAGTATCGTTTCTACAACGGAAAACACATGGAGTCGCACCTGTATGAAGGTATCCAGCCCACTGAGTTCTACGACAAGCTTGAAAACGTGCTTGCTAGCCAAACTAACGCTTTCAAGGTAAATATTGCTCTTGGCTACGATCTTGTAAGCTTAACGGATGGTAGTTTTACCCAGTACTGGCACCCGAATCTGGCCAACACTTACGTATTTAAGACCCCTGTTGCTATCAACAGTCGATCTGACATTCGTAAGAAAATTATCTCAGAGATCAGGTCGATGGAGTTGGCTAACACGCTGAACTACCCCAAATCGGGGTATAAGCTGAAGTCAATTACTGGGTTCAAAATTTACATCTACTTTCGCGATCATGCACTCGGCGACAGCGAAGCTGTTATCCCACAGATTATCCGCGATAACAAGCACGTAATCAACTTCCCCAAGACCAATAACAAGTGTGTGTTCCACGGTATCGCATGGTACTTACATCAGCATGCTAAGAAAGATCCTCGTCGGATCCAGGCCCAAGTGAAGGAAGTATTCAAGCGCTACTGCTCCTACAAGGGTATCAGCTATACGCTTAGTCTTTTCCGTAGCTTTAAGCCGATCGACCTACTACAGCTCGACGAGCTTGAGGAATGCTTTCATTTCGGTATTAACGTCTACTCAATGGATGTAATGACCGGTAATGTTGAGTGTATCCGTCGTTCGGAGAGAGAAGGAGTGGCTATAGATATTCTATCCCATGAGAACCATGCTTTGTACATCAAGAACGTTGATATGCTTCAGTCCAAGTACCAATGCTCGAAGTGTGAAATGATTTTCATTAGCTCTACTAAGCTACGCGACCATGCCAAAAATCAGTGTGAGCTTGTAAACATCGAGAGCTTCCAGCTGAACCAACTATCTACAGACCAGCCCCGAACACTATTCGATCAATGCTAACCAAGTACTCCATCAAGGGTATTGATCAGTACCTAGATCATTATCTCGTGTATGACTTTGAGGCCATTCTAAAGCTAGTTATGACACAGCATGGTGAGAATACTGTCTTCACCAATGAGCATATTCCCGTATCAGTATCTGTATCGGATAGCTTAACCGAGGAGGTGCGTTGCTTCGTCAGCGATGAACCGAAGATGCTACTAACGGACATGTTCGAATATATTCACCAGGTATCGATCAAGATCCAGCAGTACAACGCGCACAAGTACGAGATCCTCCTGCGGAAAATTATCGATGCTCACGGCCTGACTGGTATGGAGATTCCAGGTGCTAAACTCGATAAGACCTATAAGATGATCGATGTGGATGGTTGGATTAAGGAAGGGAAATATGCCAGCTTCTTCGACTTCCATAGCACCCTCGGGTTTGGTAAGCAGAGGTCTGACTATGGTAGGATTAAGCAGCACCTTGATCAAGTTCCAGTGCTTGGGTTCAACAGCGGTCGCTACGATGTAAATCTGATTAAGAACGATCTCTTCGCCGTTATTGGTACAAACAACATCAAATCGGTAATCAAAAATCCTAGCTACATGTGCATTGCGACCTCGAACATGAAAATGCTTGATATTAGCAACTATGTACCAGCTGGTACGAGCTATTCAAAGTACATCAGCACATATCTAGGCGACTGCGAATGCGACAACAAGATTCGATGTGTCTGCGGCTTGGGTAAGGGGATTTTCCCGTACGAGTTCATTACCTCGTTCAACGTTCTTAATCAGACTACGATTCCTCCTAAGTCAGCTTTCGATAGCGATCTCCGTGGAACTAGCATCAGTGATGATGACTATAAGCGCGTACAATTCGTCTGGGGGTACTATGGAATGAAGTCGATCAAGGACCTGCTGATCTGGTACAATAACTTGGATGTGGTACCTTTCATCAAGGCCATCAAGGCTCAGCGCGAGTTGTTCAAGCGTTTTGAACTTGACATGTTTGCTGATGGTGTATCCCTGCCCGGTCTCTCGGAGAAAGTCATGTATCAAACATGTTTCGACAATCTCCAATATCCTAGTATGACGTCTCCTCAAGCTTTTCGATTCCCTAGCAAGCGTATGAGTGGCTACAAAAGTCAGGATATTGAGGCTAAGCGCGAGTTTGGTATGACGTTAGGGCACCTAGATATACTGTTAAATCGACAGAAGTATCTTTGTGGTCTTTGCTACGGTCCTTTGAGCACTGAAACTGTCTCAGCTGATCAAATCAATAACAAGCTTGGGCACATCGATGGCAACATCTTGATTAGTTGTATTTCGTGCAACACCGCTCGTAAGGATATGTCTCTCAAGGGTTTCCGCTACAAGAAGCTGCTCGAGTTCAACTCAGAGCGACTGGTTTATTCCATTGACAAGGAGGAGAAGGAAATCTACGGTAAGATGAAAGGTAACATTGCTGGTGGTCCATCCATTATCTTCAACCGCTACGCTAAGCGCAATGAGACGAAGATTCGTGGTGGTAAGCTGTGTAAGAAGGTAATCGGGTACGATGCTAATGCTCTATATCTCTGGGCTCTCGGTAATGACATGCCATGCGGAAGACTTACAACTATCGAAGCTTATCCAGACATTGTTGAGGACATCAAGAACGATAAGATTTTCGGCTTTCTCGAGTGTGATATTCAGACGCCAGAACACTTGAAGCAGTATTTTGGTGAGATGACCCCCATCTTCAAAAATACACTGATTGACTGTACGGATGAGAGTATTATTGGTAAGCATATGTATGACTACAACCAAACACGAGAGAAAAGCAGATCGAAGCCAGCTCGTAAATTGATTGGTAGCTACTTTGGTGAGAAGATTCTAATCTACACGCCTTTGCTCAAGTGGTACTTATCTCATGGTATGGAAATCACCCAAACATACAGCTTCATCAAAGCTAGCTCACACAAGGCATTTGCTCCATTCATGGAAGCGGTGCCTAGCGCTCGGCGAGAGGGTGATGCTGACAAGTCCAAGGCTATGATTGCTGAGATGATGAAGCTAGTAGGCAACAGTGCTTTCGGTCGATCTGGAATGGACATGAGCAAGCACAAGGAAATTAAGTATGAGTCAGATAAGAACGCAATTGCTTCAAAGATTGAGCACTTCACCTTTCATGGATTAGAGGAGCTCAACGATGCTTGCGAGCTTACTATGATGAAGCGCAGGCTTAAGAACAAGAACCCGATCCATTTGTCGATTGCTATCTACCAGCTCGCTAAGCTACGCATGCTCCAGTTCTACTATGATTGCATCGACTTTTACTTCGATCGTTCAGACTTTCAGTATCAGGAGATGGATACGGACTCCGCCTACATCGCGTTCAGTTGTGATAATCCGTTCCAAGACTGTATCAAACCTGATCTACGTGAGCACTTCAAACAGCACAAGTATGATTGGTTCCCACGTGATTATAGCACGGATGTGGCTAAGTTTGATCGTCGAACCCCTGGTCTCTTTAAGGATGAATGGTCAGGTGATGCTATGGTCTCATTATCCTCCAAGAACTACATCTGCTATCTACCAGACGAATCGTACAAGGTCAAGGTTTCAGCCAAGGGTGTGCAACAGGGTCGTGGACGCAATAGTGATGTTCTTAGCCCTAATGGGTTCGAGTCTGTTGTGCGAGATCGTATCACACTCCAAGGCACTAACAAGGGGTTTCGATTATCGAAAGAGACTAAATCTATCATCACATACAGTCAGACAAAGACAGCGTTATCATATTTCTACGACAAGCGGCGTGTGCTTGAGGATGGTATTACTACCGTAGCTCTTGATATTTAATCGCTATCCAAGCTATCACATTTTTATGTTCATCTAACATATACCATGGATGAGATACTTACGAAGCTTTACTATGACCCTAAAACCGGCTATATAGGTGCTCAGGCTCTACATGAGAAGGCTCGTGTGTTAGATCCTAAGATAACTTTAAAACTGGTGAAGGATTGGTATGCTACACAGTCAGAAATTCAGAGATTTCAAGAGCAAAGGCAGAGATTCGATGGGTTCAAAATCGCATCACATAACCCGAATTCTTGGCAAATCGACCTTGCGTTTTGGGAAAAACAACCGATTCTGACTGGTATCAACATTAACTCCCGCATCGGGTACGCAAAACTTTTATCGAATAAGACAGCTGCTACAGTATTGATAGCACTAAAAGTTTTCATCCGATCTTATAAGGTAGATATTATCACAAGCGACAATGGGTCTGAGTTCATGAACTCAAAAGCTCAGCAATTATTTAAAACAAAGAAGATCGAACACTTCAACAATGAGCCTGGTGATTACGCTACTATGGGGAAAATCGAGCGCTTCAATAGAACGCTGAAGCAGAGACTAACCAAAATGTCTCCCAAGAGGATTACGCAAAAGCTCATCAGCGACGTTATAACTAACTACAACACCACTTCTCATCGATCAATTGGAATGACACCTAATGAAGCCAAAGACAGGGTAATTGAGGCTGAGTTGAACCATAACCAAGCAGAAGCTGATAAAATTGATAATGAGCTCGAGATTGGGGCCAATGTCCTTTACCGACTAAAGAAGCGGACGTTTGATAAGGAAGCTGCTAGGTGGAGTAAAGCTGTGTACTCGATTGTAGGTATGGATGGTTATCGCGTCCAAATCAAGTCAAAAAATGGTCACACACTCTACAAGGCTCCCAATGATCTCAAGATTGTGCAATCGGCGACGACTGAAGCAACCATCAACCGAGGAGATATCCTTGAAGCAGAGAAGATCTTAGACCACAAAAAGTTGCGAACTGGAAAGTACAGATACTTGGTTCAGTGGGTTAGTAATGAACCTGATTCCTGGGAGCCGCAAGATAATCTTAGATTAGTTAATAAGAGTAGGAGATCGACTCTTGAAAAGGAGTACTGGGAGGCAACAAAGAGCTGACGTAGTTTCACCCCGCGTCAAAAAAACGAGTCATAATCAGCTTGTAAATAAATTCGATAGAGACATCCTCTGTAAGCTTTTGACTCAAGTATATTATTTGAAGTAGTTTTTTTGTAAGATTTTTGGAAATATATGACTTGATATATAGTAATCCCTTCATAATGTGTTCCAGCTGTTTAGAAAAGGACCGTGAGCTTACAAAGCTACGGCGAAAGTTGTGGATCATCCAGGAAGTGAGCCGAATTAAAAACGAGTTGTTGAATCTTGCTGCAGCTTCAAACTTTCGTAAGACAGTAGTTAACCGTAAGTATCGATACGAATTGGAGACAATATTTGGCGTTCCATTCCACTGCATCAAGGATCGTTATCTAAGCCTTCTAAATGAGCGAAATCACATCTGTCATTCATATACAACATTCCGACACGACTCAGTTATGCCAAGCTATTGGTAATTTGAGTACTCATTTTTTTTTTGATTCATCACATATAGACAAGATGTTTCCGAATTTTACATCCCTCGCTCAGAGAGAGCAGAAGCGTCAGGAGCTACTCGAAAAAGCTCAGCGTCGTGTTAGACAATCCAATGCGAAGCGTGAGATGTATCAGGGCGCGGCGTGGGCGACTGATGTATCCAATGCTATCACGACGGTAGCTAAGAAGACGACAGCAACAACCCAAACTGATACAGGTTTTGGCACTGATGAGCCTATCTCTGATGCGGTGAAGCAAAACCTGAATGATATTATTGATCGGGCAATTGCTCAGTCTGACTTAAAAAAAAGTCTCGGTGATGAAAACTCAAGTATAAACCCTGAGGTATCACCATCAATGGTAAATGTGGGATCTACAGCTAAACCAGATACTACTGATGCTGAAACCCAAGCAAAGCCTTCATTAGTTGATGTTGCGGTTGGGGAGGATGCATCACCAACAGTTGATAGTTTATTTAGCGATGAGGAACAAATCTCTCAAACCGAATTTAAGAAAGCGGTTGTGAAAATCTTTGAGGTTTATCTGATTCTCGCTCAAATGCATATTCATCCTCTATCCTCAAATGGGCGTCAGCTAACGAAGTATTATATTGGAAATGAAGCTAAGACATATAGTATCAGATTGAACAAGATTGTTTGAGTTCCAAGCATTGATTGGGAAGAGACTTACGATCATATTGGATTTGTCATCACAAACGATGTTAGATTCATAGCCTATGAAAATGAGAAACGTGAGCGAAATGAGATGGGTAAAGAGGATAAAAATGCACCGCATCAAGTATGGGAGAGACTGATTGGTAATAAGCGAAGCCTATCAAGCACACCACTTGACTATAAACAAAGCAAACAGCGTCTTGAAGACAGTTTTCTATTTGATAATTCAACTTCCACAACTTCCACAACTTCCGATCAGTCTGATAGTAAATTGAAAATGTACTTGATCATTGTTAAAAATAAGGAACTACTTGAATCAAACCGTTTAATGAAAAAGATTGTTCCTGTCCTTAAAAGAACGAACAAAGCAACCCCCTTTGATGCTAATGGTTATGTATGGATCAAGGGGAGTACTATTAACGTTTTTGCCAAGGAAAGTGATCGAATTAAACCAGCGATAACGGGGGAGGTCAATTGGCAACTTACACTCAAAGCATTTGTTGATATGGCCAGAGAGAAAGGACTTGACTTAGATATGGTTGGAGATAAAGAAATTGATGTGAATGATTTCACTGAGGGAGAAGGAGAGGCGCGCCAAGGTACAATGGCAGGAATTGATGAAGATATGGATCAAAACCTATCTAACGCAGATAACGATGCTAAAAAAATATTGAGCGATTACTACACAGGTCTTGTATCTAATAACGTAAAAATCCCATTTAGACTCAAACCGATCGTTGAGGCTAAGGGTAATGTTAAAACTCATCCTGAATACTACTTTGGTGAGCCATCTGAGACCAGACCATTGAATATTAGAAATGGGAAACACAAACAAGTATCGGGAGAAGCGTGGAAGGGGTTGATGAAGACTATCAGATGGATGGATACATTCATATCGTTGCTCGATGGATTTGAGGATTTGGATAAATATCTCAAGGAAGTTGAGTATCCATTCCCATCAAATGATGAGGAAGCAGCACAATTGGTTGAGAGTAAGAAACTTGATCAGCAAAGGCGTAAAAATCTCGATGATAATCTTAAAATAATGAATGATGCAATCCTGAATACGGCTCATGATATCAGACGACAAGGTATTGAACCCTATACTCAGGTTGATAGTGAAGACCAACTACTGAAGCTTCATGACGATTCTGAACGCGCTTACCAATCATACGGAGAAGCGCAAAAGCGTTATGAAAAGGCTAAGGAAGCAGTCAAAGGAAATAACTCAAAATCAGCTCGATCGGCACTAAAGGCAGCGGCATCAGCTATGAAGGCAACAAAAGCAGTTTTCCAATCTAAAGCTAAGAAGTATTCAGATGCGCGTATGGCAGCTGGTAGTGGCACCACCCAAACATTAAAGGGACGTGACTTACGAGGTGCAGGTGTAGCTCCTCTGGAAGGAGTTGTTAGACGTGGTAGAACATACAACCTTAACGAAATTCAGGGATTAGCAACCCCCAGTGCTTATACATACCGTCAGCTTG
>KQ473329.1:0-17311 GCA_001314345.1 Phytophthora multivora | reverse complement strand
ATCTCTCACGGTGGATATGTACAGCAATCGATTGATTGGGGATAAAGAATTTAAAGAAATTATCACGAGACTACTATAAACGCCATGTTCTTCTTCAACCCCCGCATTATTTCTGCCTCAGCTGGTAGCTATGGAGACAACGCCGATAACAATGTTGCTGAGCTAAAAGCTATCATGAAGAATCTGATCATTCACGACCGTCCTCAGAAGACTCAGGCCGCCGTATGGGCCACTGATCTCGATAAGTCAATCAAAAAGGTAGATGCATCAACGCAAACCGAAGGCGGTCGTATGTGGGCCTACCAACCCAAGAAAAAAAAAGAGCGTGAAGACCTTCGCTATTTGAACGAAGTTCAGTGGCGCAAGGCACGCAAACGAGTTCGCTTAGCCCTGCTAATTTAAGCTATACCACTTCGCACGAGTTTATTTCGGTATCCTCGATAAATGTTGATTTTTTTATCGCTGATACTTACTTCAAGTATGGCAGACTCACCATCAGGACTTTTGGTGGGAAGGAACACACTATCACCAAGAACAATAATTTTGTCAGCTTGTAGCATCGTCGATCCCACGATCTGATTAGGTGCATCAGTAGTTAAATTAGTTTTGAGCTCTTTACTTGGTAGGCAACCCATGCTTGTATATTGACTTGGATATACTCCTTACCAAAGATATTTCTTTGAAAACCAATCCGGTGAGTACTTTACAGCTCCACTGAGCAATCCATGGCGCTTGTAATACAACGCTCTTCTTTTCTGATCGCCATGATCATATTCGCTAAACGCTTTCAGCGGTGTCGAATCTCGATACTGTTGATAAGGACTACCATCCCGCTTAAGACCACCAAAAGATACAACTCTACCATCATCAAACAAAGCATCATACTTCTTGCCTTTCTTGGCCGAAACGCGAAAGCTAAAGGCCATCTTCTATAGTAGACAGGTGATTCTTTAGATCATCGATCTCTGAGAGCAAATGCTGAATCATTTTCATGTTATACGCAGCAATACGACTATAATCGATATTGAGCTGTTGCTTAGCCGGCTCAAGCGATGGATCTTCTCCAGCCTCTATATCATCACGATAGAAGACACTGATTAGATCTGTTAAGTGAGCGGATGCAAGGTCTTGTGCGATGAGACCAACTTCCTGACCTGACTTATTCTCTGATTCGATCCAGTCATATAAAACGACATCACAGTTATCATAGAGACGTTTGATGCGTTCAAGAGGTGCAATCTGTATGTTTTTCTTCAACCGGCGGTCAGATGTCATAGCCATAGCAGTACAAGATATATAGCCGCCAAATATGGCAGCAACGCTATAGATGATAGGACCTAGTGCTGATTCTGTAGCCCCATTATCCGTGCGCAGCCTATATACAGTCAAACCTCCCGCTCCAAACGTGAAATTATTACTACCGGGGACATGTAGAGGTGCTGATGGCGTTGTTGTACCGACTCCAAGCCGTTCTGTCGTCGTTAGTATCATTGATGTTGCATTATTTATTCCAAAGCGTAAATCGTTGTTAGTTATGTTTCCAATCCATGTCGGGTTGGTAGATGTCGCGTTAGTACCATTGCTAACCTCTATCTGAAACTGAACAGGTGTTATGTTAGAACCGCTGAAAGTACACATTCTAGTGTATGAACCATCCAGATAGTCTGTTCCTGACCCAGTAATCGCAAGATACTCATTGGTTGGGCTTGCATTAATGCCTAACTCCGTTAATGACCCTACAGAGGTGATAGCCGATTGATTTCCGTAAGCGAGAAAGCCGTTTATCGAACCTGATACAGTAAGATTGGTAAGAGTACCTACCGATGTTATATAAGGTTGAGCTGAGGTTCTGATAGAGCCATATATATCTGTCGCAGTAATTGCGAGAGCAAATACCGAGTTGTTTCCAAAATAAGCACCTCCCGCGCATCGTATTGCTCCTGTCGTTGCGCTAGTAGATGCAGTGTTATTCGCTATGGATAAGTACTTAGTAGGACCAGTCAAATTAACATTTCCACTCACAGCCAGACCCGTTAGCGTTCCAAGCGATGTGATATTAGCTTGCGCCGCTGTCGCCAATGTTCCGCTAAGTGAACCACTTACCGTTAGCGATGACAGCGTACCAAGCGATGTGATATTTGTCTGAGCTGCTGTTTGTAGTGTTCCGGTGATCGAAGTAGCGGTCAGGGATGCTAGAGTACCAAGCGATGTAATATTAGGCTGCGCCGCTGTCTGAAGCGTTCCGGTGATCGAAGTTGCTGTTAGTGAAGTTATAGTTCCAATCGCTCCAGATCCATCAAGAACTAGAGCTTTATTGTTCGCCGCTGCTCCAGGCGTTATACCTACAACATAAGCGGGCGGGGCTACAATGGCTGATCCCCCAACAGTTAAACTTGAACAGCTAACAGCTCCAAGACCGCTAAGAGCTCCGTCGTTTCCTACGATAAGAGCAACTCCGGGTGTAGCTGTACCCGGCGTGATACCAGTAATGTACGTGAGGCGGTAGTCATTTTTATTCAGATATAGGGTTTGAGCATATGCATACGTCAGATAACCGCTTGCATCCAGCGTCAGATAGAATGCAGGGTTATAGATAGGCGAAGAGAATATCGGTTTTGGATATGAGAAACCAGAGCTCATGTTTGTTTTGTCTCGAGCTATATAGATCGAGCGATAAACTATCATGAGTGCTATTCCAAACTATGGGGCATCCCTCCCGAAAAAGTTCAAATCGTCAAGCATGGGTGATATACCAGCTCTTGACATCAAAAAGCTATTTAGAATGGTTGTACTTGGTCCCTCATTCAGCGGTAAGAACAATCTTTGTTTGTATATCCTCAAGCATTCTCCCCACATATTTGCTCATCTAACGATCATAGCTCGTAATCCCCAGCAAGAACTCTATGAGTACCTCCGTGATAAGTTGGAAGATTTCATTACTTTCGCTGACCCTGATAGCCCTCCAAAAGTTGATCAAGTCCGTCATACACCAATGAGCTCTAATAAACCTGAGCTTGTTATCATAGATGACTATAGCAATGATAAGCTACTTCAGAAGAACATCTTTTCACATTATATGACCAGAGGACGACATTTCAAGCTATCAACCATTTTTCTTAGTCATAGCTACTTTGCTACGGAAAAGATGATCAGGTTGAACTCTGAGTATGTAGCGATCCTAAAAGCTAATTCAAAGCGAGATCTACAAATGGTCGTGAGAGACTTCAATATCAAAGGAGTGGATGATCGATCGATTGTATATTACTACAACAAAGCCACTGAATCCAAAGGGCAGATGTTATTCGTAGACTCTATCAAGGGTCAAATCAGATACAACTTTGATAAACCTATTGCTATGGAAGAGTAATTCCATTTAATCAATCAGAAATATGCTCCTTGTCATATAATTAACGATGTCAAGTTTTATCAAAATCGACTCTACGAATCTTGTTCAAGATGGATATAATTCCACTTGGCGGTATCAGTTTCCAGGATCGGCGGCCGACATCCATGAAGCTGTTTGCGCTGTTCAATCAATCAGTATGTACAACTCCGAATATAATATCGATTCGATGCAATTTGCTAACACAAGCTTTAAAATAGAAGTTCCGACGGCTGGAACGACATCTACGATCAATATCAACCTACAAGATGGTATCTATCAATACGAAAATATTAATGCAAGCATCCAAGCTGCTTTGATCACCGCTGGTGCTTATCTGATCGATAGCGATGGTAATAATGTTTTCTACCTCCAATTGGTTCAAAATAGTGTCTATTATGCTGCTCAGATCGATTTGTCGCCCACTCCTACAACCCTCCCATTAGACTATACAAGACCCGCTACGGGGCTTTATTCAGTATCAGGTACTGGATTGCCTACTACCACTCGCGTGCCTCGTCTGATCATTGATAATGCTGAGTTTGGAAAGGTACTTGGCCTGACGTCAGGAACGTATCCCGCTGCATCAGCTACTGTTGCAAGTGCTCAGCTATCGAATATCATTCCTCAGGCTCATCCGACCTCTTCATACATCGTTCGTTGTGATTTGATCAAAAACGAATATGTTGCATCTGGTGATATCCTATCCGCTTTTGATAGAGGTGATGCCCCCATTGGTAAGCTGATTAACTATAAACCAAGTCAGTATGCGTGGATGAACTGCCACAATGGTCCTCGTTCTACGATTACGATAAGCATTTACAATCAGGATGATAAGAAAGTCATATTCAGGGATACATCAGTTTCGATCATGCTCTTGATCAGGCCAAAAAAATAAAATGGATATTTAGAAAGTAAAACTTCCTGCTGTCATAGCTTTTTTTCATCGATCGAACCTTAGCCATGTGATCCTTAGCCTCTTGACTCCCCTTCGTAATTTGTTTGGGCTTGGCTACGCCTACTCCATAACGTCTCTTAACTTCTCCACGGATAGACTTGATTAGATTCTCATGCTCAGGCTTGGTCGCCTTGGATAGTAGGTACTTTTCACCCGCATCGACTGCATCAGTTAGAACCCCCCTGCGTTTAGCGTAAGATAGAGCTCGTTTAGCCCCCTTCTTTACATCAGTCATCGTTAGTTTGCCTCCCTCTTTATCAGAATCAGAATCATAGACACCAACCCCCGTCATGGAACGAATTGCTGCTCTCGCGGGAATAGCCGCCGATGGCTGCCCTGCAAATGTTGCAATGGCCGGAACTGCAAGATCAGCCGCTCGACTTAGTAGTCCTGAGTCTTTAACGAACTTAAAAGCCGATTTGATGCCTCCCCATACCTTAGACCAAATACTCCCTCCGTGCATGCCTCCTCCATTCATATGCTTGAACGGATAGCCGATTTCCTTCTTTGTGATAGTCAGACGCGTACCTTTACCCGCTTTAGCAGCCTTGACTGCTTTAGCATAGCTCTCGGAATGTAGATGTAGTGTAGCTCCGCTGCCACTTAGATTATCTTTAGATAGCGTTAATGTACCCGTCTTGAACGCTCGCTTGAGCTTCGCCTCGGGGATAGCCGATGAAACTGATAACTCCTTGAAAGTCATGGTTAATCTATATTATCGTGAGGTTTAAATCCTTCATCTTTGAAAATAATTGTGTTTTATTATGCTGCTTGGAATATAGCCACAGTAAGCAGAAAGGCCCACAATAATCCCCGTAAGTACCTTGATATTGCTTGGGGTTGTATTTTCCGATACCATACTTCGTGGGGGCTGCCTCTCCCATACTATCGAAGTATTCACCATTATAGACAGCCGTCCAGTGGCCTACATCGAGATTAGGTGGTCGTAGTAGAACCAGATATGACCCTTTCTTTGAGATAGGTTTTGTTATTTCATTCGATTCATAGATATCGTCGAGATGTACGCCAAGCTTTTTCGCGAGTTCGATCAGATCATGATCGGACGTGATTGGTTTGATAAGGTCACTCATAATATTTAATTTCGTTCAAACTATATTAGGATCCATATAGATTCAAAGATGAGTGAAACTCAACTATCCGATCAGTACCTTTATCAGAGCTCGCTCAAGTCCGACCCTGAGATCATGGTATCCTCTGGCAAGCGTGTCCCGTTTGTTATCGATCTCAATCAGGGATCGTACCAAAATGGTGTCATTACCATTGATGCTACTGCTCAGCTTAACGGTTCGGAGGGGTTCGCATGCCTCCGAGATGCGTACCTCATGCTACCATACAAGGTATCGATGAAGAATGGTGGTACCGCTCAGACTGCTGCCGCCAATCGCTTCTGCGCTACTCTAAAGTGCGGCAACTGGAATGTCATCGATAGTATGTCGCTTGAGCTTAACGGCAAGACCATTATCAGTATGAGCGACTACAAGCTGTTTTGGAACAACATTCGTGCTCAGACGGGCTATAGCCCTCAGTATGTCGAGAAGCATGGTGCTGAGCTTTCCTATTCCCTGACTCCGCTCAGTCCGTTGCTTATAGCTCTGCTACAAACTCGACTACCGGTGATGGATACTCAAACACTACCGCATTTACGTCTTCTTTCGCTACCACTGGCCCCGCCGGTGGCGCCTCTATCCCCAATGATGGTCTCGTTAAGCGTCTTCTATCTAACCCTCCTACCGCCGGTGCTGACTTCTCTTCGTCGTGGCCTTCAGTAGGTGCGGCTGCTGCTTCTACTAACATCGCTAACCAAACTGCTCGCGGTGCTTTCGTTGCTGGCTCTAACGCTGCTGATGCGATCATGGGTACGTGGAACTACATGCTCAAGATCAAGCTAACTGACCTCCACCCGATCTTTCGTGATCTCGATTTGATGGCTAACTCTCAAATTCGCCTTCGCTTCAGAGTCAATCAAGGTACTTCTGCCGTCGCCGTAAGCGCTGCGAAGGGTTTGTCTCTAACAAGTACTATTCTTGCAAGCGGCAACGTATGCCCGGTCATGCTTGCGGCAACCTCCACTGGCAATCCTATGGCTGGTGTCATCGCTAATAGTGATCCATTCAGTATTTCCTGGGGTGCTGTAGTCAATGCCCTTGAGCCCAACATCGATGGTACATACATGCCTTTCACGACGTCTCGTCTGTATGTACCGTTTGTTCATCTTGAGAACCCTCAGGCGATCATTTCGAAGCCTGTCAAGAAAATTCGATACAACGACTGTTACGCGCAGTGGTTTTATCAACGGGCCGCTGTCGGTAAGCAAGCGACACAGCATAATGCTGCATTCGGCCTCCAACTATCGGCTTCGGTTAAGAACGCTAAATACGTTATCCTACTTCCTTTCGCCGAACAGACTGGTAGCTTTGCTTCCGCCGCTGTACAACAATTCCAGAGTCCTTTCGATTCGGCGCCTTGGACTCTTCACCCTGGTTCGAGCATTCGCAACTTTAACGTTCGTATCGGCTCTCATCAGACGTTCGATATCAGTCATGACTATGATTTCCACCACTTCCACAATGAACTGGCTAAGATCGGTTCGATCAATGGTGATCTGACGCCTGAGCTGGTGAATGGTCTTCTTGACTATCAGACGTGGTCGCTAACTAATCGCGCTCTCATTGCCGATGTCAGCCGCCTGACTGAGCGTGATATTCCTCAGGCTATTCAGGTACAAGGAACAAACGCTGGATGCCAGGGTACTAACATGCTCGTATTGGTTGTGAGTGAGCAAGAGCTGACATTCGGTCGCTTGACCGGGGAGATTTTGGATTTTACCACCGCTTAGGTTATCGCTACCGTTTTAAGCGACAAAAACAATATATATGATTAACTTTGATTTGATTAATTAAGTCTTATCGATATTTTTTTTTCTTAGTTCAGCTCTTGTAGTAGCTTCGGACACTTCTCAATAACAAATTGACTCTTACGAAGCCAATCGATATATTTCGCATCCATTCGACTAATCTGCTTGAGGGTCTTGCCCTTATACTTCCCCCAAGTCATCATATATGAGTTATCATCACTTAGAAACTTAGAGTGTAGGAAGATCTTGATTTCCTCACTAATATTGAGACTAGGTTGGTTGAATACCCAACGACAATAGCCAGGATCAGAAGAATATACTTCTTCAATCGGCGTGCCCCTGTATTTTCCAAAAGTTAGTTCGTTCGTCATGTTATCAGTGGGGTGTATCTATATACATACCCTTTTATTTTTTGAGAAAAATAAATAAATTAGTATTCAGGTGGCAAAAAAACCTGCGGATCAGAATGCGGAATGAGCTATTTGTGATCTTTAGAGCTTTAGATCTGCGGCTTTGGAACTCCTCCTGAAGCGTTGGTTGCTCCTTGATCTCTCAGCTACTTGAGAGGGCGTGCGGTTGAAACCACCGGCTGTCGCTTCTAAGGAGACGAGAACATTTAAAACTACTTCTGAAGTGGTGGCGCATTCTTTCTCTCTAAGGTGGTCGAGAGGTGGTGTCGTCAAAGTCGCAGCATTGCATTAGAAACGGTTAGCCCTATTCTCCTTGTTAAATAAAGCTAAGAAAAAAAACTGCCGGTGTAATGTGCTGGCTATTACTACTGACACCAAACGACGACACACACCATCGTTTTGTGCAATACGACCCGAAAGGAGATGGAAGGCGATGTAACACGGAAATTGTGTCTGACATGGTTCGTCAAAAACTAGGCGAGCAGTTGTTTTCCGTCATCGAAGGCGACGTGAATGAAGTCGAAGCGTCTCTTAAAGGAATACCTCCTGCTGCTTCCCTTCGAGGGTGGATTTTTGAAGCTCGTGCGCACGTCAAGCTCCAGCATACAAGCTTTATTGATGCACGACCTCTTGCTGTGTCTAAGTTGAAAACCCTGAAAAACAAGAGGATCTTCATGCAGCCAAGTGATGAGATTGATATTTTTCAAGGAAACGCCATTTCCCCCGCTCTTCTGAACAACGATCCGTACCACAAGCCCAAGGAAAAGAACTTCGAGTCAATCGACGGCTTCTTCTTCCCACGGCTACAACTTGGCGAGGCTGCAACTATGGACGAGAAGAACAAGCGCATCTTGCTCTTTCAGATGACTGTTTCAATGGACCACCCTGTGCGTGCGTCTGGCGTCATTTACCTACTCGAGAAGCTTGGACTACTGGATCTTGTCAAGGCCAACCCAAAACGCGCGGCACTTGTCTTCGTTCGCCCGACGGATGGGTCCAAGGACTTTAAAAAGCAGTCAATCCGCTCAGATGGGACGCCTCCCAAGCGAATCGGTGATCTGAAAGGCATTGGACAGGACACGGTGGGTATTCTAGCAACGTACAATGTGACATCGATTGCCTATTTGGAGTCTAAAGTCGATGACTTCGACAAAGGACGTATTGCGCTGCCAGACAAGAAACACAAGGCGGCGTGGGCACGTGCTGTGAGATGCTGGAAGCAACAAGTGCAGTACTTGAAGGACCAGGCGAACATCACGATGGTGGAGGAAATCCCCCAGTACGTGTATCCGTTAAATTAGCTTGGAAACATTCATCACGACGACGAAGAAACGTTATAAGTCGATGCCTGAATCGACAGCTTTGAGTAATACATCGCTCGAATTGCAGTACCGGTATCTTCCACCGACCTTGGGAATTGCCTCCTCAGTCAGCGAATTCAGGATAATCCATAGATGAAGTGGATCGTATTGTCAACAATTTTGCTGAGGATTTAGAAAACTGAATCCAAAATCGAGGAACCAGGACTGAAATCTTAACTCTCGTACATAGGCTTGAACGGAACATTGCCCGTCGTCTGCAGCCAATTGTCCGCTGGATACTCCACCTTATCACTCTCCACGACGTGGATCGAGTATGCATGGCGCGAGTTGGGGGATCGGTTGGCTTCACTGTAGTGTACAAAGGAGCTATGTAGCAGCACCAGGTCTCCTTTCTTCGTGAGAAGCGGCTGGCTCTTACTGATGTCGAACGGCTCCACTTCTTCCGGTACATTCTCCAGCAACAGGCCTCCATTCTCTTCCTGCTGTTCCTTAGTAGTGCGTCTCAAACGTTGACGTACTGGCTCCGTTAAGTGCGAGCCTGCAACACCATGCAGACATCCGTTCTCGAGCGTGCAGTCCTCTAACGCCCACCAAAAACCCACAACTGACTGTGGCTCAGTGTAGAGATAACTCCCGTCCTGATGGGGCTTCACTTCTCCACCAATACTGGGCTGTTTGAAGATGTACATGGACTGCACAACCATCGGACGCGTATACTCGAGGGATTGGAGGATCTCCTGCACCTCAGCAGCATAGCTCACTTTGTGGAAAACCGGGTCCAGATTGTGCAAATTGTGGCCGATCTTGTTGATAGCCACGTCCAGAGGCACCGCCAGCGTCTTTCGGTCCTCTTTAAACGCATGTTCCTCGAAGAAATAGCGGATCTTGTCGCCAGAGTCGAGGAAATACTCGTCGTTCATGCGCCGCGTCTGCTCGTTGGTGGTGAAGATGGAGCGGTGCTCGTTCACGTCGCATTGCGCCACGTACTCGGCCGCTTTGGCACGTAGTTCGTCGCATGTCGAGGACGACAGAGCGCCAGGGATGACCAGGAAGCCGTCGCGCTTGAACGCCTCGAGCTGCTCGGAAGTCAGGCCCATAGTGAAAATAGAGGGAGTGAAGAATATCCTATTATCAGATGTTCGTACCACCGAAACCTTTACGAATAGATATAGGTACGCTTCGAAAAATCATTCTGATAGATATTAATCAAAGTATACCTGTAATAATATATTTTGGTTGTAAAAGCGGTTCAAGAAGAGCAAATTCTCTGCATCTACTTTCACGGGGAACGTTTGCTGGCCACACGTTAGGAAACTGCCCACAGAGCATGTTGAAGTAGGCAAATGTAGCCATGTTAAACAGAAACGGTCTTGTTACCAGAGCTGTGCGTACATAGGTAGCAATGACAGCAGCGTAGCAACAGCTCCCGTTCGTCCTTTGTAGGCTCCAGACGAACTGCTTTGTACTCCTTTCGACCTTCCGCTTTCTTTCCGTCCTTGACGTTGCGCTCACCGGTGGAAAAACAGTTTTTATCCGAGCTTTCTAGCGGCACCAACGGCTGTACATCGGTACCGGATAACGGCAACTGGTTGAAGGGCGAACCGTGACTTGAAGGCATGAATTAATGCTTTCGGCCCGAGTCAACGGCGCATGGGATCGGAAACCTTATCCCTTGACCTAGTGACCGGCGAAAAAGTGCCGTTTACTGCTAAAAAGCACTAGCAAAACAACGCCAACATCGTTAGTGGCGTGTGCATGGGTGCCGCCATGAGAAGCCACGTCGTATAGTGGTAGTAGGCACAGAAAACCTGCAGTACTGTAGTGAATACAGTCGCTCCAGTGGCTCCAACGGCTGAAAAATCCCATAATGTCGGCGTAACGAACTGAAGCGAAACGGATCGGCCACAATAATGTTGAGAGGGGAACGAAGTACAAGAGTACCAAGGTACTCCCAACTTGCAGGTCATTTTTCCTACGAGTCGTTTCAAGTTTCACTGCGCTTAAAACGCGGCCTGCGCTCATGGTCGAGTCCAGCTCTTGGGACGGCGCACACACTCGAAACTTCCCATCGGAATCCTCAACACGCTCGAGCTGCTTGCACCTTAAGCCTCTCACATCCGAACTCATCGTCTACGTGCTGCTTCTATCACCGAAAAGACGAGTAAAACAATCAGGAGCTGGATAACAGAACAAAAGAAAACGATGGTCAGCGCAGCGCCCAGTGCCCGGAAGAGCTCTCAAACGCTTGGAGCGACAGTCCCTGCTCCAATCCTGCTATCTCCGATTTCCGTCGCTCACAGGGTGCGTTTCTCCAGTGTTTCTTGTGGGTCTTTGACGGTCAGAAACTCATATAAAAAAAAACATTGTAGAGTCAGATGCTGGAGGCTGAAGTTTCAACGCCGTCGACAGGGAACGCGATCAGAGACCAATGGGTAGCCAACTTACAGAAGAAGCGCATGGCTGCAGCAGCAGGAACAGGAAACCCCATAGGAAACGGCAATCCGTTGCCTGCAGGAGGCACTTCACAGCCCAATAGCAGGTCCAACAGCAACAGCAGGAGCAGCTCAGCCAAGAAGAGCAGTCGGAGTCGCAATGCCGCGTCACGAGCAGCCAAGAACAGAGGACTCAGTGCTGCTGCACTGGAAAAGAGTCTGAACTCCCACCAGCGCAACGCCCACCGCCACAGCCAGTTCGCCACCATGTCTTCCGGGTTGATAGTGGACAGTCAGATCGCTATGAGTGAGGCGGACGCACTGGCACTTGGTCAGTCTTCGCTGTTCGGTGGCCTTGGCTTCGAGCTGGAGTCGCCGTCGTTCTCTCGACTCATTTCCTCTTCGATGGACGGAGATTTCGCCTTGAATTCTCCCAAGAAGACGAAAAACAGGTCAAAACGGCCGACGAAAGGGTCCAAGAAGCGCCCGACTCACTGTCTCGCGCTTGATATCGACCAGCCAAAGCCACGCACTCCGCGTCGTAAGTTAAACTGCGGATCAGCCACGTTCGACGACTTCGATCTCGACTACACAGTCAGTTCCTGCTCCCCAGGCTTTCCAGGCGTCGGAACCCCGTCCAATTTCCGTGTAGATGCCTCTAGTAGGCATCTCTGGGGCCAGGATCTAGACTTGACAGGCGCAGGAGGATACGCAGACACATTCCTGGACTTACCGACGCCTCGACTGAACGAAATGGCCCTCATCGTATCCCAGTCGAACGCCAGCACCGCCAGCAACAGCAGTAGACAGTCGAGCGACGATGAAACGGCGAAATTGGACCATCCACGCCTCATTCGGACCAGCAGCATCGAGCAGGAAGGCTTGAGCCACTTCTTAGAGCAGACAAACCTGGACGGGAGCGACGGTGGCCATGGAGATGAGCTCTATCAACTGGCAGCGATGCCTCCGACCAGCGCTCGTAAGTCGCCATTCCAGGGCGGTTCCTTCTTCACCAGCACCGTAACTCCACGCACTGCGGCGGCGGCTGCAGCTGTCGACGAATGTTTCGGTAAACCCGCGACGTTCTCTTCGACCTGGCCGCTTCCGTCTCCGCTTGGTTCTTCCGCTCCCTCTCGCCCTGGAGCTTCTGTGGGACGACGTCGAGCGCCTCGGGACCAGAAACATCCCCCGGAGTTCGAGACCCTCATGGATGAGTACAAACTCACCGACATCGACCACGAGCTCGACAGTTTCTACCTGGACACGATGGAGGCCATCGGCAACGACCTGGACCTCATGTCCAACTGAAACGTCCGTCGTAGAGTAGAGCCGTACGCAACGCATAAGCTTATGATAAATAGAAAGGAACCAACTCGCAAAAAGCACCGAAAAGCAGTGAAAGTTACCCAGGTTTTAACCCTCCGAAGGAATCGGGAGGCGCCAAATAGCTCCAATCTTTTCCAGCTCAAAGCTTCGGCTTGTGACGGCAGCTTCTCTATGACATAACGCGCTTGTGAAGGGCCTTTCCGCGGTGGTTGAACACGTGGAAGTCCGGGCTCGAGATGACAGTGGACAGCGACCTGCAGAGCCAAAAATTAGTCTCTATAACGCACAAATTCACCAGTTTTTAGCTGCCGAACCTCGAGTGCAGTGCGTCGTTGGATCGGATGGGAAGGAGCTCTCCCGACGTGAGCAGGACGCCAACCAGAGAGATGAGGAAGGAGGCCACGAGCTCCACAACGACCTGTCAGGAGCAAATACATATTTATATCCAATCAGAATCGGCAAACCACTACTTCTCCCTCCCTGATTGAACAATATTGTACCTCGAAGGGCGGCATCTGCGCATCCGCAGTCTCGGTCAGCTTGACGTAGGACTCGTCTGAATATGGCAATTACAGCCCGAATACAACGTTTAAACATATGAAAAGAGCTGCGTTAGATAGAGCAGGCGCAATTACGTACATTGCACCGAGTAGTAGCCAGCGTGCACCAGCAGAAGCGTCCCCACAGCGATCAGAAGTTTCCCGAAAAACGCCATTTCCTCCTTTTTCGATCTGAAAACAATTTTGTTATCAAAAAGCATAAACCCAGAACCTTTCTTATCGCATAGATAAACCTACCTGGTAGCATATATCTGATTCCTGACTCAGATATCCATTTGCATTCCGAAGCAAGATGATGTTCTGGGGTCGAAGTGGCGGTGGGAAACCCGCTCCAACTTCGTCTACAGCCCACGTAGAAGGATCACCCTGGTCGCCCCAAAACGAGGACATGACGGTGATTCCAACCGTGCCAGCTATACCTTCATACGTCCTCTCTGAGCAGCGTCGAAGCGAGTTATTGCTGGCTGCCCGCACCAACCGTGTATCATGGGTCGAAAGCGTCGATTCCAACGATGAGAAGCCGCTTCCAGTCGGTGAGAATGGTCTACCAGAGACTTTAGCAGCTTCAGCAATTCCGATCCATTGTCGCGAGGCGCTAGAGGGCGTCAGTGAGGAGTTTTCCGCGTTTTTCTTGAGTCTGAACGAGCTCAAACACAAAATTCTAGCGAACGACATCCAGCTGACGGACGAGGGGTCAGAGACTGCAGAAGAAACCCACAGTAACAGCAGACGGTATCATACACTGTTCCAGGAGCTGAGAGAGCAGGAGACGCTGCTGGATCAGTGGCAGAGGTCCCACAGTCCTCGGACGAAGAAATTGACTGGACATGATCGGGAGATGGCGTTTCTCGTGGGGTTTCGAGAGCTGCTCGTTCTCCTGAAGGACGCACAAGCTGCAGAGTTAGTGTACCGTATCCAGTCGTTTGTGAAGAGGGCGGACCTGTGGGATCTACCGCAGATGCTGAAAGCCATCGCCACTAGAGACCGACCGGGAGGTAAAGTGCAGGACTTTATCAAGAAGCTGGTGGAGCAGATCAAGCACAACAACAAGTTAAGAAGCCTTTTAGAAGGAGATGGGCTGAAGTTTCTGCACGTAAGAGACGCGTACGGCGTTGATATGCTGCATGAGGTTCTGGAGGCTTTCCTGATGGAGAAGCTGTATGCCAAGACGCTGACTCCGTCACCTGTGGTAGCCACACAAGATGAAGCTTTCCACCATCGTATCGACTTGTTGGGCTTCGTTACATACAAGCATCTGGACTTGCCAGTACCGAAGACGGACGAGCAGCAGCAGACTTGGATTCGACTAGCGAAACAGCTTGAAGCCATGACGCTGTGCCCCAGTCCTCGTCGTAAGATGGACGGTGTATTGCGTGTCTGTCAGGACCTGACGACGTTCCTAAAGGCGCAAAACGGCGGTCGATTTCCCTCCGCAGATGAATTTCTACCAGCTCTGATTTACGTCGTGCTGCGAGCCAACCCACACGAGCTTAAACGCAATGTGGCGTACATCTTGGAGTACCGGAGCCCGACGAAACTGGTATCAGAGCCTGGTTATTTCTTCACGCACTTGGTATCAAGTGTGGCCTTTTTAGAGGAGGTGAATGGCTCAAGCCTCACAATTTCTTCCGAGGAGTTTGACGAAGGATTACGTCGAAGCAAAGAGAGTTTACGGATGAGAGGAGTTCGAAGGGAGGTCGACCATGAAGTCGCAAGTAATGCGAGCAACGGTAGTTCAGTTCTACAGAGGGAGAACCAGAAAGAAGAAGAAGTGGGAGAGTCTTTACGTCTGCCGACTGTGCTAGAAGTTCGAGCAAGACGTTTAGCGCTCGTTGAAGATAAATCAGGTTTTTAAACATTTAAAAAAATGTCAAGAGAAACTTATTCTTTTTTTCTTACGTCCTTTCTTCGAAGATACTCTCTCCGTCTTCACTTCTCAAGTCGACAGGAAGCAGAGCAACAACGTACGGGTAAGTAATACTAGCGTCGATGTCGACTGGTAGCAGCGAGATATGCGTCCTGGACGACAGTTTCGCCGAGCCATACAGAGAGGTCCACCAGTCGGGAGGTTTAGACAAGAAGAACATTTTACGCTTTGGAGGCGGTCGACGTACGTTTTCTCGTCGTCGACGCCAATTTCTGCAGTGGAGAAGCCGCACAGCCAGCGGTGCAGTGAAGACCTTGGGTGGATGTTACGCACTTGCTCGGCAGCAGTTGGCGACTTGGAGGAGCCACTCGAAGGCATCAACTGACCAACAAGCAAGTGCGTCCAAGACGAACGCTCATCGCGTATCTAACGTGAGAAAAGCGAATTCCAGCCGTTCGAACTTCCGAGATCCGAACGTCAGTACCGTGAACTCGCTTGCTAGCGCAGAGGGTGGGGAAGAATGTCTACACGTCAGCTGCAGCAGCTCAGAAGAGGTGAAGAGCGCCTACAGCTCTGAGACGATGAGCAGCAGTCACGAGGTCAACGACAGCGACGAAGACGGCGATGAAATATGTTCGACATCAGGCCACCTCCCGTTCCGATCAACTGTTGTTGACGGTTGTACACGCCTTCTTCATAACGAGTGGGTGTAAGACCACAAAAAGTGAGGATCCGCAGAGATTTACCCCCATCAAGTAGCAACAGAAATATACAAGAAAACATTTATTTTCACTGACGTTACGACAAACACATCTGCACTACGTTTAAAGTGCAAACGTAAAACCAGTTCACTCCGAGCGAAGCTTGCGGTAGCCCTTCTGGGTAGCGGCACCGGTATTCGCAGTTCCTGCTCCAGTAGCCATAGCTCCCGCACTCGCCTTGGCTCCACCGGTGGCAGTTCCACCCACTCCGCCGTTAGCAGCGCCACCCACGCCACCTCCAACACCAGCAGTGCCACCTACGCCAACACCAGCGTTGCCTCCGACTCCACCACCCACACCAGCAGTTGCACCCACGCCTGCATTTCCACCCACGCCAGCATTTCCGCCTACTCCTCCGCCAACACCGGCAGCACCACCAACACCAGCGCCACCGTATCCGTTTCCGACACCAACACCAACGCCACGGCCGTAGAGGCCGGCACCAGCACCCGCTCGACCGGCTCCGTACAATCCTGCGCCAGCACCGGCTCGACCGGATCCGTACAAACCCGCGCCGCCGTGCAGGAGTCCGAAGGTCTGGGCCGCTTGTTCCTCAGCGAATGCGCCATTCGAGAGAGCCACGAGAGCGAGGCACAAGGCTGCGATTTTGCTGCTGAACATTGCTGAAAGAAGTCGCTTGTTCTTGAAAGTCGTAGAGCTGATGATGTGCGCTCGAGTGAGAAGATTTGGAAATGAGCTTCGATCGGTTCAACTCAGAGGATGCCGCTCCTGGCAGCGTATTATATCTGTTCGTCTAATGCGCGGGCAGTGGGCTATGATGACCAGCAGACAGACATACGAACAGTAAAAGTCACGTGGGTCATGAACAGCTTTTTTTGTACGCCACTTCAACTTGCCTCATACAAATCTTAGTATATTCCACGAGATACAGCTACCAACGGCGGTAAACATCTCCTACGTCACTGTTGATGATTGATCTCCAGACGTCAAAAAAAAATAACAACAACCGTCGAAAATGAGAATCAGCCGCAGCGTAGAGGATTCCGTACGGCTCCTGCTGTTGGGTAGAATAGATAAAACTGGAAGCTGTAACCTATATCCGCCTGCCAGTTTTCAAAAACTTTTTGTCGACTCTTTCTTCGTTACTGTTCTATCGCAGATTTAACGGTTATGGATGCTTATGGTAGTCAAGTGTGAAGAAGGAATGAAATCCGAAAGTGAGTTTGATTGAGTTAGTTGTTCTTGACTTCCTTTGCTAGCTCTCTTCTACTACCATCCTATCTTTTCCTAATTACATGCAACAGATACGCTCCGATGGAACGGACACGATCTGATGCGACAGACACGCCCCTAATTACACTTGACTTTTGTAAAGGGACCGGATAGGCGCACCTTGGGCGCAGCATTAACCATGCCAACCATAAGGGATCAACCAATCAGATCGCACCATTCAGTCC